>CM061480.1:0-2500 GCA_030770085.1 Oryza coarctata | reverse complement strand
GGTTTAGGGTTTAGGGTTTAGGGTTTAGGGTTTAGGGTTTAGGGTTTAGGGTTTAGGGTTTAGGGTTTAGGGTTTAGGGTTTAGGGTTTAGGGTTTAGGGTTTAGGGTTTAGGGTTTAGGGTTTAGGGTTTAGGGTTTAGGGTTTAGGGTTTAGGGTTTAGGGTTTAGGGTTTAGGGTTTAGGGTTTAGGGTTTAGGGTTTAGGGTTTAGGGTTTAGGGTTTAGGGTTTAGGGTTTAGGGTTTAGGGTTTAGGGTTTAGGGTTTAGGGTTTAGGGTTTAGGGTTTAGGGTTTAGGGTTTAGGGTTTAGGGTTTAGGGTTTAGGGTTTAGGGTTTAGGGTTTAGGGTTTAGGGTTTAGGGTTTAGGGTTTAGGGTTTAGGGTTTAGGGTTTAGGGTTTAGGGTTTAGGGTTTAGGGTTTAGGGTTTAGGGTTTAGGGTTTAGGGTTTAGGGTTTAGGGTTTAGGGTTTAGGGTTTAGGGTTTAGGGTTTAGGGTTTAGGGTTTAGGGTTTAGGGTTTAGGGTTTAGGGTTTAGGGTTTAGGGTTTAGGGTTTAGGGTTTAGGGTTTAGGGTTTAGGGTTTAGGGTTTAGGGTTTAGGGTTTAGGGTTTAGGGTTTAGGGTTTAGGGTTTAGGGTTTAGGGTTTAGGGTTTAGGGTTTAGGGTTTAGGGTTTAGGGTTTAGGGTTTAGGGTTTAGGGTTTAGGGTTTAGGGTTTAGGGTTTAGGGTTTAGGGTTTAGGGTTTAGGGTTTAGGGTTTAGGGTTTAGGGTTTAGGGTTTAGGGTTTAGGGTTTAGGGTTTAGGGTTTAGGGTTTAGGGTTTAGGGTTTAGGGTTTAGGGTTTAGGGTTTAGGGTTTAGGGTTTAGGGTTTAGGGTTTAGGGTTTAGGGTTTAGGGTTTAGGGTTTAGGGTTTAGGGTTTAGGGTTTAGGGTTTAGGGTTTAGGGTTTAGGGTTTAGGGTTTAGGGTTTAGGGTTTAGGGTTTAGGGTTTAGGGTTTAGGGTTTAGGGTTTAGGGTTTAGGGTTTAGGGTTTAGGGTTTAGGGTTTAGGGTTTAGGGTTTAGGGTTTAGGGTTTAGGGTTTAGGGTTTAGGGTTTAGGGTTTAGGGTTTAGGGTTTAGGGTTTAGGGTTTAGGGTTTAGGGTTTAGGGTTTAGGGTTTAGGGTTTAGGGTTTAGGGTTTAGGGTTTAGGGTTTAGGGTTTAGGGTTTAGGGTTTAGGGTTTAGGGTTTAGGGTTTAGGGTTTAGGGTTTAGGGTTTAGGGTTTAGGGTTTAGGGTTTAGGGTTTAGGGTTTAGGGTTTAGGGTTTAGGGTTTAGGGTTTAGGGTTTAGGGTTTAGGGTTTAGGGTTTAGGGTTTAGGGTTTAGGGTTTAGGGTTTAGGGTTTAGGGTTTAGGGTTTAGGGTTTAGGGTTTAGGGTTTAGGGTTTAGGGTTTAGGGTTTAGGGTTTAGGGTTTAGGGTTTAGGGTTTAGGGTTTAGGGTTTAGGGTTTAGGGTTTAGGGTTTAGGGTTTAGGGTTTAGGGTTTAGGGTTTAGGGTTTAGGGTTTAGGGTTTAGGGTTTAGGGTTTAGGGTTTAGGGTTTAGGGTTTAGGGTTTAGGGTTTAGGGTTTAGGGTTTAGGGTTTAGGGTTTAGGGTTTAGGGTTTAGGGTTTAGGGTTTAGGGTTTAGGGTTTAGGGTTTAGGGTTTAGGGTTTAGGGTTTAGGGTTTAGGGTTTAGGGTTTAGGGTTTAGGGTTTAGGGTTTAGGGTTTAGGGTTTAGGGTTTAGGGTTTAGGGTTTAGGGTTTAGGGTTTAGGGTTTAGGGTTTAGGGTTTAGGGTTTAGGGTTTAGGGTTTAGGGTTTAGGGTTTAGGGTTTAGGGTTTAGGGTTTAGGGTTTAGGGTTTAGGGTTTAGGGTTTAGGGTTTAGGGTTTAGGGTTTAGGGTTTAGGGTTTAGGGTTTAGGGTTTAGGGTTTAGGGTTTAGGGTTTAGGGTTTAGGGTTTAGGGTTTAGGGTTTAGGGTTTAGGGTTTAGGGTTTAGGGTTTAGGGTTTAGGGTTTAGGGTTTAGGGTTTAGGGTTTAGGGTTTAGGGTTTAGGGTTTAGGGTTTAGGGTTTAGGGTTTAGGGTTTAGGGTTTAGGGTTTAGGGTTTAGGGTTTAGGGTTTAGGGTTTAGGGTTTAGGGTTTAGGGTTTAGGGTTTAGGGTTTAGGGTTTAGGGTTTAGGGTTTAGGGTTTAGGGTTTAGGGTTTAGGGTTTAGGGTTTAGGGTTTAGGGTTTAGGGTTTAGGGTTTAGGGTTTAGGGTTTAGGGTTTAGGGTTTAGGGTTTAGGGTTTAGGGTTTAGGGTTTAGGGTTTAGGGTTTAGGGTTTAGGGTTTAGGGTTTAGGGTTTAGGGTTTAGGGTTTAGGGTTTAGGGTTTAGGGTTTAGGGTTTAGGGTTTAGGGTTTAGGGTTTAGGGTTTAGGGTTTAGGGTTTAGGGTTTAGGGTTTAGGGTTTAGGGTTTAGGGTTTAGGGTTTAGGGTTTAGGGTTTAGG
>CM061479.1:16157500-16160000 GCA_030770085.1 Oryza coarctata | reverse complement strand
ACCCTAAACCCTAAACCCTAAACCCTAAACCCTAAACCCTAAACCCTAAACCCTAAACCCTAAACCCTAAACCCTAAACCCTAAACCCTAAACCCTAAACCCTAAACCCTAAACCCTAAACCCTAAACCCTAAACCCTAAACCCTAAACCCTAAACCCTAAACCCTAAACCCTAAACCCTAAACCCTAAACCCTAAACCCTAAACCCTAAACCCTAAACCCTAAACCCTAAACCCTAAACCCTAAACCCTAAACCCTAAACCCTAAACCCTAAACCCTAAACCCTAAACCCTAAACCCTAAACCCTAAACCCTAAACCCTAAACCCTAAACCCTAAACCCTAAACCCTAAACCCTAAACCCTAAACCCTAAACCCTAAACCCTAAACCCTAAACCCTAAACCCTAAACCCTAAACCCTAAACCCTAAACCCTAAACCCTAAACCCTAAACCCTAAACCCTAAACCCTAAACCCTAAACCCTAAACCCTAAACCCTAAACCCTAAACCCTAAACCCTAAACCCTAAACCCTAAACCCTAAACCCTAAACCCTAAACCCTAAACCCTAAACCCTAAACCCTAAACCCTAAACCCTAAACCCTAAACCCTAAACCCTAAACCCTAAACCCTAAACCCTAAACCCTAAACCCTAAACCCTAAACCCTAAACCCTAAACCCTAAACCCTAAACCCTAAACCCTAAACCCTAAACCCTAAACCCTAAACCCTAAACCCTAAACCCTAAACCCTAAACCCTAAACCCTAAACCCTAAACCCTAAACCCTAAACCCTAAACCCTAAACCCTAAACCCTAAACCCTAAACCCTAAACCCTAAACCCTAAACCCTAAACCCTAAACCCTAAACCCTAAACCCTAAACCCTAAACCCTAAACCCTAAACCCTAAACCCTAAACCCTAAACCCTAAACCCTAAACCCTAAACCCTAAACCCTAAACCCTAAACCCTAAACCCTAAACCCTAAACCCTAAACCCTAAACCCTAAACCCTAAACCCTAAACCCTAAACCCTAAACCCTAAACCCTAAACCCTAAACCCTAAACCCTAAACCCTAAACCCTAAACCCTAAACCCTAAACCCTAAACCCTAAACCCTAAACCCTAAACCCTAAACCCTAAACCCTAAACCCTAAACCCTAAACCCTAAACCCTAAACCCTAAACCCTAAACCCTAAACCCTAAACCCTAAACCCTAAACCCTAAACCCTAAACCCTAAACCCTAAACCCTAAACCCTAAACCCTAAACCCTAAACCCTAAACCCTAAACCCTAAACCCTAAACCCTAAACCCTAAACCCTAAACCCTAAACCCTAAACCCTAAACCCTAAACCCTAAACCCTAAACCCTAAACCCTAAACCCTAAACCCTAAACCCTAAACCCTAAACCCTAAACCCTAAACCCTAAACCCTAAACCCTAAACCCTAAACCCTAAACCCTAAACCCTAAACCCTAAACCCTAAACCCTAAACCCTAAACCCTAAACCCTAAACCCTAAACCCTAAACCCTAAACCCTAAACCCTAAACCCTAAACCCTAAACCCTAAACCCTAAACCCTAAACCCTAAACCCTAAACCCTAAACCCTAAACCCTAAACCCTAAACCCTAAACCCTAAACCCTAAACCCTAAACCCTAAACCCTAAACCCTAAACCCTAAACCCTAAACCCTAAACCCTAAACCCTAAACCCTAAACCCTAAACCCTAAACCCTAAACCCTAAACCCTAAACCCTAAACCCTAAACCCTAAACCCTAAACCCTAAACCCTAAACCCTAAACCCTAAACCCTAAACCCTAAACCCTAAACCCTAAACCCTAAACCCTAAACCCTAAACCCTAAACCCTAAACCCTAAACCCTAAACCCTAAACCCTAAACCCTAAACCCTAAACCCTAAACCCTAAACCCTAAACCCTAAACCCTAAACCCTAAACCCTAAACCCTAAACCCTAAACCCTAAACCCTAAACCCTAAACCCTAAACCCTAAACCCTAAACCCTAAACCCTAAACCCTAAACCCTAAACCCTAAACCCTAAACCCTAAACCCTAAACCCTAAACCCTAAACCCTAAACCCTAAACCCTAAACCCTAAACCCTAAACCCTAAACCCTAAACCCTAAACCCTAAACCCTAAACCCTAAACCCTAAACCCTAAACCCTAAACCCTAAACCCTAAACCCTAAACCCTAAACCCTAAACCCTAAACCCTAAACCCTAAACCCTAAACCCTAAACCCTAAACCCTAAACCCTAAACCCTAAACCCTAAACCCTAAACCCTAAACCCTAAACCCTAAACCCTAAACCCTAAACCCTAAACCCTAAACCCTAAACCCTAAACCCTAAACCCTAAACCCTAAACCCTAAACCCTAAACCCTAAACCCTAAACCCTAAACCCTAAACCCTAAACCCTAAACCCTAAACCCTAAACCCTAAACCCTAAACCCTAAACCCTAAACCCTAAACCCTAAACCCTAAACCCTAAA
>CM061479.1:15980000-16152500 GCA_030770085.1 Oryza coarctata | reverse complement strand
AAACCCTAAACCCTAAACCCTAAACCCTAAACCCTAAACCCTAAACCCTAAACCCTAACCCTAAACCCTAAACCCTAAACCCTAAACCCTAACCCTAAACCCTAAACCCTAAACCCTAAACCCTAAACCCTAAACCCTAAACCCTAAACCCTAAACCCTAACCCTAAACCCTAAACCCTAAACCCTAAACCCTAAACCCTAAAACCCTAAACCCTTAACCCTAAACCCTAAACCCTAAACCCTAAACCCTAAACCCTAAACCCTAAACCCTAAACCCTAAACCCTAAACCCTAAACCCTAAACCCTAAACCCTAAACCCTAAACCCTAAACCCTAAACCCTAAACCCTAAACCCTAAACCCTAAACCCTAAACCCTAAACCCTAAACCCTAAACCCTAAACCCTATACCCTAAACCCTAACCCTAAACCCTAAACCCTAAACCCTAAACCCTAAACCCTAAACCCTAAACCCTAAACCCTAAACCCTAAACCCTAACCCTAAACCCTAAACCCGTAACCCTAAACCCTAAACCCTAAACCCTAACCCTAAACCCTAAACCCTAAACCCTAGACCATAAATTAGTGCAATAAGTCGATCAACCGATAAGCCGATGCAAGGTCGAGTTATTATCTATCTAGCAGATGGATATTTAAAGATGCGTGTGCCCGATAGAGATTAATAATGGCTAATTCGGACTTCAACTATCGGCTGTCTACCTAAGTTAGAAAAAAATGCTCCAAATTTTTTGTATGTGTTGACTTTAGAAATTCAACACCGTTAGTTAGATTCGGCTAGTAATTGGAAGGTTCCAATTTAAGTATAAGCTGATTATAATGAAGATATAACTCTATTCTTAGATTAAAACCTTATGCCCGAAACCCTAAAACCTAAAACCTAAATTGGTCAAATAAGCCAATCAATCGGTTGGCCGATACAAACTCGAGTTATTAGCTGCCTAGCTGATGGATATTTGAATCAGCGTGTAGCCGATAGAGATTAATAATGGCTGATACGGACTCAAGCTATCGGCTGTCTAGCTAACTTACAAGAAAATGCACCAAATTTTTTTTTGTATGTGTTGGAGTTAATTGGATTCGGTCAGTAATAGGAAGGTTCTGATTTGAGTATAAGCTGAGTCTGATGAAGATATAACTCTATGCCCAGATTAAACACATGTTAAGTCCGATGAGGATAAAGTCCTCATGCCAATACATGTTCATTGGCGAAATGGTCTTATTGTAAATATATCTTATAAATAAGCAAGAGTAGTCACATTTCTTTTTTTAGTGAGTTTTATCCAATACGTTTGTTTGTAACTACATCGGATTCTTTATAATACAGGGTATAAAAAGTGCATTGGATTCTTCATAATGCAGTGTATAAATATGTACAGCTAAGGACCTGTAAGGAAACAATTAGATCAATAGAATAAATTCGGCGCATTGCAACCTCTAGGAGTAGAAGTAATGTAGTTTATTCATGAGATGTTGCTTTGGCTTGGACCAGATCAGTTAAATTCAATCTCCAGTGAGAGGTGAGTCTCGCCATATAGTAAACGTATTGGTTTGGTTAAAACTTTCTCAGTTTGGTCTGATATCTTAGCTAAGTTTATATGTTTACTGATTATCTTGATACATTCAGTTCTATCTAAGACTGTATTGATTCGATCTCTTAGTCTGATCTGATACATCTATCATATTGGTATAGAGTTTATCGGATCATTATGTTTACCTTGTTATTGTTGATACTATACTGTCTCGGTTAGGTCTGATCTATTAAAGTAAGATAAATTTTGATAAGTCGATAAGTTTTATTCAGCGTTCCATCAGAATTATAGCCAATGAATTATCTTTATACTGTGATTTCACTCATGCATATCAAATTATTATCTGATATACCTTTTTATATATCAAATTTAATTTATTATCAATTGTACCTAACATTATTAGCTACAATCTTATATTATTTTGATTTAGTTTGATCTATCAATATTGTCTTTAATAAATTTATCTAGACAGTCGATAGATTGAGTCCGTATGACCCATTATTAATCTCTATCGGCTACACGCTTATTTAACTGATAACTCGAGTTTGTATCGAACTATCGGTCGATTGGCTTATTGGTCTAAATTTTTATATCTCCATTGTCAATTTTAGGTTTGACATGTTTTGAACCTTAAGAATTTAAGGACCTATACTAGACTAAACAGACCTCCCAAGACTTTGTGCTTATGATGCATCGGCACGAATATCGGATGGTTTTTGCATCAATAGATTATTATGAACAAATTCGTAAATATTAAGCTTAGCACAAGAAATTTCATGATATTTGGCCTTCACCCTATAATTTCATGAGTCAAAACCTTTACTCAAATTCATGAGTGTTAACCTTTCGAGAAAATTCATGAATATTAAGATTAGAAAAAAAATGATGAATTTTACCGTTTGGACTAAAATTATGTGAGTCGTAGTGTGCGGCTAAAATTCATGAGTATTAAGGGTGGAGAAAATGTACCAAATTGTAGGGTGAATGCCAAAAATCATGAATTTTTTGTAGTAATTTCAATGTTGAAGAATTTTATGCACAACCTTCTCATTTCTAACACTTAGGAAATTGTCGGCTAGAGAAAAATATATGTGAGTACTTTTCCAAAGGTTAATATTCATGGATTTGGGTGGAAGCCTATAACACACAAAATTATTGACTAAATGTATAAAAAACATGAAATTTTTAGTACTAACGTTAATGTTCAAAAATTTTATGCCCACCCTTCACAATTCTAGTACTCATGAAATTTTGGGCTAAGAAGAAATATTAGGGCAAAATTTTGGGTGTAATGGTTAATGATCATGAATTATATGGACAACGATCCAACACTTAATAGTAATGAATTTTGGGCTCGAGAAAAATATTTATGTGTTTTTTCAATGATTAGTACACAGGAACTTTTGTCAAAGGCTATTACTTAGGAAATTACAGGTCAAACTCTAAAATTCACAAAATTTTGGATGCAAAGGTAATGTCCACGAATTTTGTGGGCAACGATCCAAAGGATTTTTTGGTTTTAGGTTTTGACGCAAAAATTGCTTAGGTTGAGAGCTTCAGGATGCTTTGAATTTATAGGTTCTTATGGTCTACGCCTAATCGGTTGCTTGTGAATTATGGGTAGGTAGGCATGATTTCACTAAATATAACTATAACCTGTCTAATAACTTAACTATTGGTACTCTTTATATTTCGATGTAAAAGCTTAGTACAGTATGAAAGTGTGATGCTAGTTCATTCCTGGGGTTAGCTATGTCGATGGGTGGGCATTTTTTAACCGAAACCGACACAAAAGCAAACACCGAACCAAATCATGATTGGTTTTCTCGTTGTTCGGTCTTCGTTTTGTTATCTATAGAATCCAAAGAAACCAAAAAACCGATTAACACGAGCAATCTCATCTTGATCTCATCTTCTGCTTAAATCCTCACGTATAGGGCCTGTTGACCCATGCAAAAGCACCTATCCCCAAAGGCCCACAGCCTGTACACACCAATTCCCATCACCACCGAAGTCAAAACGTCGCTACAAGTCGCACATGCCCAGCCTGTGGGTGCACGTAGAGCATTTTCTTTCGGCTTAATCAGATCATTCAACGCGGTTTATTTTTTTATTACTAAGACTAGGTTTGGCATCGTTGGGAGCCGATCTTCTGCAAAACCAAACAAAACAAGACGAATCAAACGAACAAACTGAATGCCAGCATGCATTCGTGTATATACGATATAATAAGGCTAATACGAACAAATAAAAATATAAAAAACATAGTAATTTTTATACTTTCTATTTAGCTGAGCTCTAGTTGATGTTAAGTAGGACATTTTTTCTTATCTACTTCAAATTATATATATATATATATATATAAGGTTTATTTATTTTATATAATTTGGTACACTAATAAGCTATGCACAAGTATAGATTTTCGATACTTGTTAGATAACGCTTATAGATATGTTCATCACCGAGTGGTTGATACATACAAACTGATCAGGTATCTTAGAGTTTAGGCTAACACTAAGATTATTATATAGAAAGATGTTAATCTTAGTTATGGACACAATGAGTGAGGTTGAGTGGTATAAATCCCACTAATTCAGTAGTTTGTAATGGTTGGGTTGGCGCTAGACAATATAATAATTGTAGTGTCTAATAATCAAACTTATACAAAATAATAGTCTATCAAACTCCAACACAAATACAATTAGATTCTTATTAAAAATCAAGGAATAATATAAATGTTAGAATTATTAATAAAATAAATTGTTTAAATTACTTACGACCTTGCCTGTCTAACTTTAGTATTTAAATACTGGGTTTAATTATTTACTTTTTATTAATCGTAGCATCTTCTTTAAGAGGTTTTTTAGATAGAGATCACCATTTTAGTTTATAATTAAAATACTAATATTAATTTATACAATTAGTAACAAATAGCCCATAAAATGCACTGTTTAACAAGTTCGTTTAATTTGGATCAAAGTCTTCTTGTATTATGCCTAACTGTGCTCAAATAAATTTATTGCCTACAAGGTAAGAGTAAAAAACGGCCATAAGTGGCGCCACCTGAGTAACAACACGAATCTACTAGAGTCGCTAGGCAGAAGACAAATAGCAGTGCATATTTGGGCAATCTGAATCGTGGAATGAATTAACGTCTCTATATATTTTGTAGTGTCGATATAACTATGTACTCTTTCTTGTTTGTTTGTCCAGTGAAATATGTTTAAAACTATCGGATCATCCGGTGCTAAAACGCACTCGGCCTCGAGGGCTACAGGAGGCGGCGCCAGAAAAGGAAAATTTTAGTATAACGACAAACAGGGTAGTGCAAATTTGGCAGCACCTTCAGCCAAACATGTTAAGGGATTACACAATGGATCTGCATCTTCAGATGGGTAGAAACTAAAACATTGTGATGCGCAAGAACAGTAGTTAAATGTATTAATCTCCGACTGTCACGGCCACAGTTTCTTAGACACCGCTAGATCGAAGTGTTGACGACAGTAGCCTCAGTATCAACCTCAGGCCATGTGGTTACCTCAGCAAATGAGAATAGGTTGGCCGCGCCAAGGAAAGAAGCAACTCGCAACAGGCAGCATTGGGAGAGCATGCTCTCTGCTTCAACCGACTCTGGCAAAGGAGGTGCGCAAGTTGGGAGGAAGTCCACCTTGCGGTACGTAAGTTTGAAGAGTGAATGCGCAGCTCTGCAGAAGATAAACCTGCAAAAATAACCAAAATGAGCTTACAAATGCTACATGTTGGCATATCAATTATACATATCAGGGAAAAGCTTACATATCGCTGAATATAGGGAATATTAGAAAACGGTTGTATGCAGGGAACCACTTATAAAGTGAACTCACGCTCATAATTGAGAAATTAGTAGATAAGAACCATGGTAAAGTTGATGTTCATACAGAACTCATGCAAAAGATTGACAATATGACCTGAGAAGCAGCCGCCTCAGGAGCGGATCGCCTAAAACTTCAACCCAAACAGGATGAAGTGAAGATGATGCAGCCAAAGTAGCGGCCCATTCATTCAAGGACAACGATAGTAACTCCTCAGCTTTGTTATAGGCAACCTACAAAAAAAAGATTATGTCAAAACTCAATAGACAAAAACTTCTCTTAATATGAGAGAAAATTGTTAACAAAAACTAAAAGCAAGTACCCTGTCAATGTCGGCCCCATTATTGCCAATCAGATGGCAGAAAGCTTGCATTGGAGCTGTGAGAAACATAGTAAATTGACTGCCAATCTGCCGGACAGAATCCCCACTGAATCCTAAAGAGGAAGATCGGCAACTCGGAGAAAGTAACATAGCTGTTGTCTCCCCTTTTTCAAACCCATAAATTGACTGCAATGCTTAATTTGAAGAATTAGAAGGGATCAACGTACGGACAGCACTAACAGTAAACGGCAAGATGCCAAACAGCAGCAACAACGTTTTAATCATAAGCAGGTTGATAGTTAAAACCCAATATAAGCCTCAACTTATAGTTTAGTCACGTCAATAGTTGTTTTTTAAACACTACTATTCAAATACAAATCTTTAGCTATTTCTCAATATTTTAAATTTCTCCACATATCAATTTCGGTTTTCTCCTATCTCTTCTCACTATTTTGAGTTAGGATTCGACGATATACTTGTGCTTCTAGAGGATTATATTTGGACATGATCAAAACATTTCAACGATGTTGGTCAAGTTTTTCTTCAATTGGTGCTATTTATAGCTGAGCACTTATATTATTGTTTTAAACTCGATTTATTTTTGTATCACCATAAATTCAATATATGCATTCTGCAATACTCAACTATTAAGCATATCGTCTTTTTTATTCAACATTCTGCCCCATACAACATAATAGATCTAATCGTCGTTCTATAAAACTTGTCTTTTAGCTTCTGTGGTGCTCTCTTATCACAGAAAATACCAGATGTTTGATATCATTTCATCCACCCCACTTTGATTCTATGACTAATGTCTGCATTAATATCTCTATTCATCTATAATATCGATTCCAGATATCGAAATGTATCTTTCTTAGACACATCTAAACTTACATCTCTCCTCATGTGCAATAGTGACAGTCACAGCTTAAGTATTCAGTCTTAATTCTGCTTACTCTAAAATTTTTAGACCAAGAGTCTACCAACTCACATCCAACTCTCATTAACTAACACTACATCTTCTACGAAAAGCATAAACTAAGTGATATCCCCTTGTACGTTTAGGATTTAGTTTCTTATAACCTCAACCATTACTAAGGCAAAGAGATACGGGCTCAAAACTGATCCCTGATAAAGTCATATTTTAATCGAGAAGTAACCTATGTTATCATCATTTGTTCGAACACCAATTATAGTATTATTGTATATATTCTTAATAAGTGCAATATACTTTATTAGGACTTTATGTTTGTCCAAGCCTACCAGATAGTATTTTTTGGTATCTTGTCATAAGTTTTCTCTAAGTTAATGAAAAACATATATAGATCATTCTTCTACTCTCTAAACCGCTCCATAAATTGTCTTATTAAGAAATTTGTTTCTATGGTTGGCATTTTGGACATGAAACTAAATTGGTTCGTAGAGATCTACTCTCCCATAGCTTCATAGTGTGTCTCATTAAATTAATTTTCCTATAATTGATACAACTTTGGATATCTCACTTATTCTTGTATATTGGTACCAATATACTTCTCCTTCATTCCTTAGGCTTCATGTTCGATTGAAAAATATTTTTGAACAACTTGGTTAGCCATACTTAAATATATCTCTGAGACATCTCCACACCTTGATTGAAATACTATCAGGGTCCATCGCCTTACCCTCTTTCATCCTTTTCAAAGCTTCTCTAACCTCAAATATTTAGATCCTCTACACAAAGCATCTATTGGTGTCATCCGATGTGTCGTCCAACTTGACGATGGTTGTCTCATTCCCACCATTAAACAAAGTGTTAAAACACTCTTGCCATCTATATCTAATCTTATCTTCCTTTACCAAGAGCTACTCTCTTTTATTTTTAATGAATTTAACTTGGTTGAAGTCCATTGTTTTCCTATCACGACCCCTAGTCATTCTATAAAAGTGCTTCTCTCCTTCCTTTGTACTCAGATGTTGATAAAGATTCTTAAAAGCCCACCCTTTTGTCTCACTCACAGCTCATTTTGCAGTCTTTTTTGTCACATTGTACTTCTCCATATTGTTCGTACTCCTATTATGGTGCAAGCGCTTATAGCATTCTTTCTTCTGCTTAATAGCTCTTTGTATGTATTCATTACATCACCAAGTGTCTTTAATTTCGCATATACTCCTTTCGATTACTCCAAACACCTTTAAAGCAATCTTCAGAAAGCATGTTGACATCTTCTCATACATGTTATTTGCATTGTCTTCTTTCTTCTAAGAGCTTTCTTCGATAACTCATTCCTTAAAGGCATTTGATGTCTTCTCTTTCAACTTCCATGTTCTTACAATTTTAACTTATTTATCCCTACAAGTATATACCAAAAAGCGGAAGTCGGCCACCACCAGCTTATGTTAAGAAACCATACATTCTTCATATATGACCTTACAATCCGCACATGCTCGTTTATCCTCTCATCTTATAAGAACAAAGTAAAAGCTAGAGTATTGACCACTATTCAAGCTAATCACTTTGAGAAAAAGCAATCTTGATTCGGAAAAGCTCTGGTAATAGCAAGTACAGGAAAAAAAGAACCCTTGTAAGTTGTAAAAAATCTTTACATTTCATTGGTTCCTGCCCTTTGCTTGTTTAGTTTGATTTTTCATGCCTTTCCCTTTTGTACAGTGGTGCAGCAGAGCTTCAACGATTTGGAAAGCGTCTTCTTGGTCTTGCTTCAGCCTCTAGGCGTGAACGCAATTGGAGCACCTTTGAATTTGTAAGTGACTAAGTGCCTAGCTTGCAAATTAAATGGTATCAGTATTAGGTGTATTGTTTTCCTTCTTATGTTTAGATGCATTCAAAGAGGAGGAACAAGCTGTTGCACTCTACTTTAAATGATTTGAAAAGATTGTGGAAAGATTTCAAAAGCTATGTGTAGAGGGAAGCTATGCCAATCCTCTGGTCTTTGATGAGTATGAGCGGAATAGTAATTGGATCAATGCAGGTGCTGAAGATGTCCATGAAGCAAAGCTGGAAAATCTGGACTAGGCTATTGTTGGTGAGGCTGTGAGTGCATCAAGTGCTCTCCGTGGTCACAATCTTCCTAGAAAAGCCCATGCCACTCCTGCTGCTACTATTACATATTAACATCAGCAACATGGTGATCAGTGCTCACTGCACAGCTCTCAGTTACTGCTATATTTGTGATGCATTATGTTCTTGCATATCTAATGATCCAATTGAAGAGGAAGGAGGCAAAAGTGATGATGACAATGATGTAGATTTTGTGGTGAATGATGATGACGAACAGAATCTCATCCAAGTCCTATTCTTGATGCCAATGGACAATGTGTTGATGTGGGATGTCAAGGAGATGACTCAGATTATGATTGTTGATGACTTGTGCCCTTGATGACCTCTGCAGTTCGAAAGATTATCTTTTGCTGTCATACCTGCTATTATATGTTGATATTCTTTATCTAAGGCTTTAATCTAGTGTGTTCTCATGTGGATTAATTAGTCGTAATGTAATGAACTTAAGGCATGCAGTCATGCATTATGCAAATAAGATGTGATGGGACTTATGAGTGCTGTAACTGTTGATGGCTGCTGTGAAAGTTCAAATCTCATTGCTTTTTTTTACAACTTTACAATTTCACATGCTAAACTTTAATTTCTTTCTTAATGTCAGGGAGCTAGGAAGTGGTGGCTGGATGGTGGTTGTTGCTCAAGCTAATCATATGATTGCTACTAGTAGTACTGCTTGGGATTGACAAAGTAACAAGGTATGTAATTGTCACTGAAATCACTAGCCATTTCTGCTCGCCTAGTCACTCGCCTAATCGCCATGGTCATCTAGGTCACCGTGACAACCTTGGTGCTTTCTCTCAAAAAGCATTACAGGATTCAGTAAAGTGTTCACCACTCATGGATAACCCACTAAAGAAATATTCTTCAGTCTTCAGTTCCTCACTAGCCAGAATAGATTAATATAAATGTCCCATAACAAATATTGAATAATAATGGTTGCTTGGGATGAAAAAATAAGATAAACAAACCTGCCTTGAATGAGTAGCTGGCATTGCTGTCAATCACCAAAAAGAGTGGTCTTCTTGTAAATGGAATCAGATCACAAGGGTATATACAGTTTGAACCTAGATGTTTTGAACATGTGTCAGAAATAACATGCTTCTTTCTGGGAACAATAAAGTTTGGTCCATGTAAGGGCAACTTCAAACTGCCATAAATCAAACAATGAAGATAATCTTATTAAGTTGGCATTGTAAAAATACCTTCACCTTCACGGTAGCCTAGCCAAAGACAAGGTCCATTGTCTTCTTTTACATTGATGGTACTAGTATTAGATATATCAAACTTATTGAAGCTGCTCACAACCATCTCATTTGTATCAGGGCAAAATCCAGAAGATCCCACCTCGCCTGAAAGATAAAGAGAGTGCTGACTGAAATGTGCTCTTCCAACAGATGATATATTACAAAGAACATTTTAGGCAAACGCCTACAGCACCTACCTGAAGCTGAAAGGTATATTAACATCATACCATTCGATGGGAGCTCCTCACATTTGGTGGCAATGACCTAGATTACAAACATAACAATTGATTGATCATGCTTTGACCAACAATAATTTCCTGATTGTATAATTATTTTTGCATCAAAGTGGTATTGTAAGATTTATAATCAAAAGCAATATACTGATATTCTACATTAGAGCAATTTCATATTGCCTAAAAATAAGTGGTCAAAAACCCAAAATCATATTCATTAAAGTCAAAAATGACAACTATTCATGAACGGAGGGAGCATAACATACAAGATAATACTTCATATGATTAACAAAAACCTATAGTTCTCTATTATCCTTGTTAAACAAAAAAAAGGAACTATAGCATACAAGGGGGGTGTAAAGAAGTCCAAAAAATTTTAATAATCCCTAATAAATATAGATGGACAGGATGTAGTCAATCTAGAGAGGGTTTTTTTTTGGTTAACCAACCTAGAACCGTGGAACAAAATAAATTCCAAATAAGAAACAACACACTGAACAGCAAAAGAATATTCAACCAGTTTGACTTTTCCTGTTTCTTCTTCCCCACACGTACTATCTACAAGTATGTTCCTAAAAAATAAACTGCAAGTGACAAAAATATCTCAGAACTGCAATCCATTGGACCTATCTCAGAGAACCACACAACTTACTGTGCAACCTTTCATGGAAAACATACTTACTGTCCATTCCCATAAACCTTGATGACTTGGTGTCTGATTGGTTGAGCCATAGAAAAATGAACGAAGCAGCAAAAATAATTTATGCATATAATTTTTATATCTGTATTTTTCGCAATTTAAAAGCCAAAGTTGGAAAATAACCAAAATGAAAAAACCTAAAAATTAATTCTAAATTAAGTTTCAAAATTCAAATTTTGGTTGTGGCTGATAAGCCAACAAGTAGACGGCCTAGCCTCTTCATGCACAACATAAAGAAAAAATTAGGTGGTCTCGTCTCTCTCCCTTCCACGAGAAGGAACCAGTCTTAAATGTAAGGCTTGCTTGTCAGGCTAAAAGGAGGCACGCAAATATAGATAAGTGGTATGCCTATTGCCAGCCAGTGTGGTATGGAAATCAAGTATAGACAAGTGGTATGCCAACTGCCAACCAGTGTGGTATGGAAGTCAATGTCCATGTGATGGGTCAGACAGGGTTCTGTTGTAGCCATGTAGGCCCAAGTCATCATTTTCACAGGAAGCGTGGCTCCTTGTTATGCAATAGTTAGTGGTGTGGTTCTCCAAAATGGTTCCTAAAAGTAAAGTGTAGTTCTATCGATGAAAGTTTACTCATCCATTAATACTTATATTATTCGTGTAGACAATCAAATCTATGCCACCATGAGGATTAATTGAGCATTTGAACCTCATGACATGAACTCAAGAGGAATCAAGAAGAAATTTCCTCATTGGCATGCTTCCTTGTCAGAATAATTAAAATCAATTAGTTAATGTTAGTACTGCTGTTCTGTCTCACAGAATTTCCTACCATGTCAATTGTTGTACTAGCCCATTACTGATAACACCCAACAAGTTAAACTAGCTTGTCTTAAGATGAACTATCAGGGGACTAATAACATGAAAGCACCAAAAGCTTCTTCATATGGTAACTGTCTACCATAGCGCTTTCCCAATTCTTCCTTATTTCAATCTCTAATGATTATAGCAGTAGATAACATTTAAGATTGCATGCATTCACTAAATCATACTAGGAAGACAGTAAGTCAAACATCAAATGAGGAGGAAGAGAAAGATGAACTTACTGTAAGGAAATGAGTCACTGAGGGGCGATAGAGAATTGTTTTAAGTGGGTTTGGAGGCAGCGCAGCATCTCTCAGATCTTTTAAGAGATTGGGGTGATTTTGTCCACTTTCATCGTGGGTACTGTAACCATTGCTTAGCGCAAAAGAACCGCACGGTTCCCATTCGAGGCATTGAAGCATTCTGAAAACATCTATGGTGAGGTCTGTAAATTTGACCTGGGTGAAACACATCCTTATTATTATTTTTGTTTTGGTAAAAAATATAAGAAAAAGTGAGAGACAGGGAAAGCATAGCCTACCTCGTTGTGATAGTAGCTGCATAGCACGGCATCACTTAAGACCAGACCTCGCTTCTTGACAGTAGGTGGGACGGTAGGGAGAGTATCGGGGGGAGGATCAAATGCGTAGCTGTACCTGAGTGGTCTCATGTTCATAAAGGGGGAGTCAGCTCTGAGAAACCTGGCGATTTCTTGGACAACGTGCTTCCACTCCTTATATTCGGCATCCTGAAAATTGATGAGAAGCCCCAAGATTCGATAATTTGTTTGCTGAGAAGAAAGGAAGCAAGACCAATTGAATCGAATGGAATGGAATCGAGTGGAATTTTGCCAGTAGAGTAGCAGCCCGTACTTGGAGGGCCTTCTTGGAGTCGTCGAGGAGTGTGCGGATGTGGGCGGTGAGGCGGGGGACAGTGTCGGCGCGCCTGGCGAGTAGGAGAGCGACGAGGAGGAACCTGGCGAGGAAGCGGAGGTGCTTGGTGGGGGCGAGGTGGTCGGCTGCGTCGGCGAGGAAGTAGCCGCGGTCGAGGACGGCGTGGTAGAAGACGAAGGCCTCGGAGAGGAGGGAGGTGTCTGAGCTGCGCTGGTACTGGGAGTAGTAGAGGTGAGCGATGCGGGCGGCGATCTCACCGACCTGCCACCGGCGGAGGCCGGCGTCGAGGAGGCGGTGACGGTGCTCCTGCTGCATGCGCCAGAGCTGGGTGTAGATGCGGAAGGCCTTGCCGTATTCCTCGGGCTCCCGGCGGCCGAAGAGGGGGAGGTCGCGCACGCGGGCGAAGCGCCGGTCTGCCTTGTCCAGCAGCGACCAGAACTGCTCGGCCGTCCAGCCGCCGCCTGCTTGGGATTGGGATTGGGGAGCTACTTGGTGCGGCGACGACGCCATGGCGAATCGAATGGACGGCCAGGTCGGAACACGTCTCTTCCCTTCTTTTGTGCCCTGATGTCCTCCACCGTGAACCGTCCAGGGCCAACCCATAAATTACAAAGCCCGTTTCAGCTCAGCCCACGGCCTTTTCTTTATTTCTTTCTTTTCACATAAACCACCTACCATTCATTCCTATGGGTTGCGTTGATATATTTCATCAAGCATATGGATTTAACCAAATAGAAGATTCTTTCTATTTCTTCTGCAGAGTGGAACCTGTAGGCAAAGTAAAGGTCTTTGCAATCGCCGGTGATAATTTTCCTATTTATGATGACAGTATCCTTTTGCTGTATGATTAGCTGAAATCTTTTAGTATTTGATAGATTTTTTTTTTTGAAAAACTATCGAGAAACTTGGTGTCGAATAATGAAGAAAGTGTGCGCACGTCGGGAATTGAACACAGGACCGTGAGGTTGAAACTATGCACCACTACCACTAGGCTAACAAGCGCATCTCCAGTACGGCTGGTTTATAAATACAGCAACAGGGAGCATGTGTACACCTTATATAGACTCCACCATCTGAATATCTCAATCAGAGAAAATTCCTTATTTTCCACTCAAAGTTCACATGTTTGCTTCAATGTCACTTAAAATTTGCTATTCTTGTATTTGCCACTGAAGAAAATTTTCTATCCCCTCCCATGCCATTCTCTTATTTATGTCAAGTGGGCTGCAAAACTTGCCCCTGTGCAGCTCCCCCTCCATCTACCGCACCTCTTTTTTCACCCCTGCTACACATACTATTTTTTTTTTTACTAAACTCCTACTAACAATGGTCTCAACCATTTGATTTAGCTAGATGGAAGATGGGAGAGTAATAAGAAATCTAGATGAACTTACAGCATAACACGGCATTAGTAAGAGTTTAGTAAGAAAAAAATATACCCTTTCTTTTTTGCGGGGCACCCTCACGCTCTCTCTTCCGTCCTCTCTCTATTCATTACTCAAACTCCACAATCGAACTCCGCTATGCTTGTCCGATTCGTTGAATTCACAATAAGCCTAGTCACTTTGGGTTTAGAGTTAGGGTTTAGGGTTTAGGGAGGGGTCATTGCTTGTGCAGATCCTAATGGGAGAATTCACCTTTCTGGAGCTCAGAACTCAGAAGCAGCAGACTGCACTGCAGACAGATCAATATAATTAGATTTTGCTTGGATTTTGGTGGGTACTGAAAGCAAATTGATAGTGTTAATTTGGATAGACACATGCATCGATTTGATCTGATTTGGGTGTGAGGAAAACCGCGGCAACAAAAATCAAAGAGGAAATTGGATCTGATTCGGATCTGCTCACCTGCTAGCCTGGATGCCAAACCTTATATGCTTCAATGCCACATGGCCACTTGAGTATCAAGTAGCGTTGGCAGGTGAGGAAAAAGAGGACAGTGGGGAAGAAGATAGAGGGCGATTTTGCCATTTTTTGATAAAAACTGACAGGGTCAAAGACATCAACGGGGAGTTGACTAACTGGGTTAATGGCAATGGCATAAAGCGGTTGCAAAATTCCATCAAATGGCAAATAGCAGAATAGCAAAATTTTTAGTGGAAACGTGTGAACTTTGAGGGCAACTAAGGAATTTGCTTAAATATGAATATATACGAATAGATACTAGAGAGGTACATCCATCTCATTACCTCAGTTAATTGGTTTGTGATAGTCAATCAAATTCTCACAAAGTTCACATCAAAGTGCCCGTTTTGAATAACAGTAATAATAGAAGAGTTAGTTATAGCACCACCAGTACTAGGCATTTTAATATTATCTACCGTACATCTACATTGAATCACTTAAAAAGATACGATATCTTATGAATGGATTCGGATTTAAGGTTTCACTGTATATATAGGGTTACATGCCAGTACATATCGTGACAGACTTATGAAATAAAAAGAGCTACTAGGACTTTAATCTGTTATCGACCGTTGTCCAAGAAGATATAAGGATTTGATTTGGTTCATGGAGATGAGAGGTGGCAAGGAGGAAGACATGGATGCCATATATAAGACTAGAGGCATTGGGAGATCGAATGTTAGGAGGGATGTACCTAGCCACATGGTCCTTGTATACTTGCCAACAACCGCCTCGCCACCGCAACGTAGCCATAGGGCCTTCGCATAGCTCGTGTGAATGAAATAGGCCTCCGCCTCTACCTCGACCATGGTGACCTTGTGATGCTCATACACACCAAGGTGGATGCCCTGCATTCGTGCACGTGATCCAAATCATCTAGTATGTCCTAGCTAGATGAGGAGAGTAGCGAGGAGGAAGTATATGTATATATACCTCAAGATCGACCAAGGCACGAGGGCTCGTATAGATCTTGTTGGAGATGAGATGGCCATCGGAGAATAAACTCCTAGGAGGCCTAGGGAGGAAGAAGGGATAGAGTAGGGCCCCACAAGAAGAGAGGCTGGGATAGCGTTGAAGGTGGCACCAATAAAGAGGGAACCGGAGGTAGCAAGGAGAGGATGGCTGGAGAAAATGTGCTTCAGGTTGCTGTACACGAACACCATTATCGCCTCTTTCTCCTCTCCATTGCTTAATCCTCTAATCCAATGACGTTCAATACTCACCTATTTGTCCTTACTTTTTATTAAAAAAACTATTTGTTTTGGTGAATTATTGTCCCTATTAGTAGTAGTGCTTTTCTAAATTTTTAAAGACATTTACTATTCTATCAAAAGATAAAATAAATTTCATGAAACTACATTTACGTATACTTTTTTGCCAAAATTATCACTAACACTTAACTCCTTGCATCAAAAAATACATATTTAAGCCAATATATTACAAAAATATATATTTAACTTATAATTCCTTATAAAAATTACATATTTAAAAAGATTTACTAGCATAATACTATTGCAATAATGACCCTCCATTCTATAGTTTTTTTTATATTGTGGCTTGATTTGACCTTAAACGAATAATTTTAATAGATTTGTGATAATATCTATAGCTTTAAAAATCGTTATCAAAACTAAGAAGGTGTAGCTGTGGTAATTATTGCCATGCCAACAACACATCATCAAAAATCACTCGGAATTTAAGTCGATGGAATAAACTAATTTGATTGTATATGGTTGAATGATTGTGTGATTTTTTTCAAGACATTTCAAGGCTTCTTTGGAACAATTGACTAGCCTGGAAAAACTTCCGTTAAAATCAAAACATATGAATCTAAAAATGCAGATATATGAAAAAACATATGATTGAAATATTGTGACTTGTTGAATCCTATATAAAACAAAATTGCTCAAAACAATGTTTAGATCTCTATGTCTTATAGAAAGAATATATGAAACTTATTGATTATTTGTTAATTTGTTTAAGAGAGAAGGTGCACTAGAAGTCTCAGAGTAATTTGTAAACATGATATTATACCTTGCACTATAATTCACTCAAAATGTAGGAGAAATGCCTTTAAAATGTAGAGAAAAATTTTCTATCCTATGAAATTCCTTTGAAGCAGTTATACGAACCAAATTACCCATATACAAATTATTTCTTTGGATTTAATTCCTCTTTTTTTTCTCCCAAAAACCTTTGCACCAGGAATTTTGCAAGAAAACACACACATATAGTCTCACTTCATGCTTTTTCTTGTGTCTTCAAATTTATATGTTTTTTTTCTATGTCCCATTCCATCCAAGTGAGAAGCTATTTTTGTTTCTAATTTCTGTAGAAATTTATAAGATATGATATTGTAAAAATCCTTTTGGTATTTTTGTTTTCTAATCCTTTTTATTTGGTACTGTGCGAGTGTAGGACAGTACAACAGGAATCATCATCATAGAGATAGGAGATTGCTCGAAGAAAGAAGGAGGGGGGAGGGAGGGACAAATCAGAGATGGCCACTGACAACGAGCTGGAGATGGTTGAAGTGACACTACGTGCCGTTGGCTCGTCCCATGCCAAGAGGACTCCCATGTCAACCTCTATGATGAGAATATACCTCTTGTTCTCTTGCCTATGGTGTGTTAGATGCAAAGGTTGTAGCGGGTAGATTTAGTGGTTACTTGTTTATGTTGTAGTATTAGCTAGGTCACTTCTTTGTCTACTCTTTTTCTTTCTCTTCTCAACTTTAGGGTTTAGGGTTTAGGGTTCTATAATGTTATCATCACATACCCTACATCTTATGTGGAAGAAATTTGGTGGCAAGCCTATTTCAGGATGGTTAATTTGTTGTTTCTTCAAGCTGCTACTTTTTTTCCTGCACTTATACACCAATATGGCACCTAAGCCCCCTACTAATCATCTTCATGACGATGATGATGTTGAAGAAGTGGTAAATTTCTATCGTGTAGTTTTTGTATTTTGAGGATGTTTATGTGCTCCTTGTAAGAATAATCTCTCCCCCTGTAGAAGTTCAAAATACTAGAAAATTTATATTTCTTCTAGACAAATGCTGGTAATTTAAATTATGCACCTTAATTTTCTGATGACATGATATCACCATTAACATGGTGTGCATTTTGCTTCCCCAGATATCTTGTTGATGGCACTATTTTCGCTTGGTATCAAAGCATGGATTCTTATTGCAATGTGGTTTCTATTTGCACCTATTACTCAAATGTACGATGTTGGGCCTTTATATGTAAGTAACTATGGGAATACAACTTTTCCACCAATGTCCATATGAACCCACTGTTCTCTTGTCTCCACTACTCATTTTTCTCATAGAGATATGAGTGAAAAAATAGATATGAGTGAAAAAATGGTGTGGATTTAAAGAAGTATTGGATTAATAATATTGTCTCACCATGTTCTCTCTTACCCTAGCTAAACATGTTCTTGACATTTTGAATTTGAATGTGCTACATGCTGCTACTCATGTAGTATTAGGGTTTAGAGTTTAGGGTTAACACTCGTCTATTTGGTTTTTATATGACATATTCATGTATTTAGAAGGAATAATAGATTGTTTTGCATTACTAATTACTGCATGCTAGTATTATTATATTGTGCATCATTGTTTACCTATTTGAGTGACTAGGGTGGTGGACAGCATTAGCTTAGAAAACTATATTGTACTAAGGACATGGAGGACAGCTTGCCATAAGAGTGTGCTTGTGGATGCTGACAATTGACAATATTAACACTAACGCAAATGACAATATTTATATTGTACATGCAAACATAGAGTGATGTTGATCCGCGAAGGAACAGCATGGGGTGGTGCAACCATGTAACTATGCAGCCTAGCATGCACAAGTGGGTATTGGCAAGGTGTGGGGCCATAATTATTGGGTGTAAATACATCTAGCTAGAGGATAGGGGGTTCGATGAGAGACTTGAGGTGGTGAAATCCATGATGGCAAGCTCATTGACTTAGGATCTAGGGTGGGAGCACTTGAAGTCAATGGAATGGTAGGGAGTGACGGTAAACCCTGGCTTTTGGAATCAAGGAAAACGAATTGAGAAGGAAACATTGCACACCAAACAAAACAAAATGAACAGTTATGGGCCCAAGTATTCTATGAACCCATGTGCTGATCATTACACTAAGGTATATGTTGAAACTCAAAGCATATGCGGAACTAATAACTGAAGAATTGGACATGTCAGTTTCTAGGTAGATACAGCCAGGGGAATACTTTGGAGGAGCCTAGAAATCAATAGTCATTATATCCACTCCATGTGGTTTTAAAATCTTACGTGTAAGTCTTTAATTCATACAACCATACAGCTCATGTATCCCTATCATGTTCTTCATTTTTTTGTCAGTTTATAGGTTTTTGTGGAATTGTGATGCTAATGCTAGCTTGTCTGTAGTAATTTTGATGACCAAACTAATTTTAATTAATTAAATTTGTTGCTAGGTTCAGTTTACTGATAAATGCTACTATATTACTCAGATACTTGGTATTCTTTCTAATCTTGGAAAACGATAACAAGGAGACGTTATGTATGTTTTGTCATCTCTCTTCAATCTACATTGCTTAGGGAAAACTTGGTTTCATTCTGAACAAACAAACATTGTTAACATGTATTCTTCTATGCCATAGTACAGTTTATCAGCCCCATTGTTTAGCCTACAACTTATAAGCACAAGCAAAAATTTAAATTTTAAAACTTAATTTTTAATTTTAAAGTTGATTTTGGGTTTTTTTCATCGTAGTATGTCTATTCTTCGAAATCTAATTTACGTCTTTACCATCTAGATATGTGTTCGCGCTGAATCTTGCGCGCGCGACGCGAATACGTTAACGCCTGCGAGGTCTGCTTAACTCCAGTGTAGGCCGGTTGACTTCTCTCCGTGGCTTGAGGTATGCACGTCGGGGCCCATGAGGCTCGCTCGGCTCTGACGAGACAGTGCGGATACGGGCATGTCAGTCAATTTGACCCTGCAATTGATAAGGATGTGAGGCGAACGGGTCAGTCGGACAATAGGCCGATATGAGCTCTCACTATCGGATGGCCACCAATAGGATCAAGGTGGTCATCGGCAGTGTCCGGATGACTGCTATCGGCTGGTCACTGATAGGTGTCAGGATCCTCTTCTATCGGCTAGGGAACTGATGAAGGCGTATACAGATGTCGACGAAGTATGTGATGGCTCCGGGTGTAGCGAGCGAGGTCTTGATCCATCAACCGCAGAGCCGATGGAGCCACCGAAGGGTATTTAAAGCAAAACACGTAGGATCCCTCCTGGTAGTCGATGAAAGCTGTAGCGGTTATTCATCAACTAGAAAGCCAATGAAGGTATATATGAACTAGCAAGGAATCGTATAAAAGACATCGGCTGCAAAGCCGATGCCGCTCCAGATATAACAAGAGCGAAGCGAACCCATTGGCTAACTGAGCGATAAGAGGACGTCTATCTGAAGATTGGCGCATATCGGCCGAGGAGCCGATACGCTGGACGTGGTGTTCAGGGTATAGATAACTCATCGGCTAACACTCCGATGAAACGTCGTATAGAGACCTATAGGTTTAAAGCTCAATCTACTGTCGACAAACCTCGTAGGTCGAACCTAACCGATGCAGCATGAGACCGACGACGTCGGAGAGAGCTTGATAGGCTGATAGACCCTGCACGGACGAGATACGATACATACAATCGCCCTAAGAGGTCGAACCTAAATGATGCAGCCTTAGATAGAGCAAGACATATCGGGATAGTGGCGGGACTTACCCCTTTGTCGGAGATGGAAATTATTCGATGCAGCCTCGTGTCGAGAGCCAGACCCCGCTGATAAAAACATAGATAAACTAGGGTGGCGATGTGCTGAAGTTATATTGATTAAAGGATATATTGATTCTTTACAAGTATCTAGAGATCTATATTTATATCCTGATATTACATAATCTGATACGGTTATAACAACCATCGGACATTATCTCCTAAAAATATTAAAAGAAAATATTTCTAAGGATGTTAACAAAAATAACTAAATATTCCTATATAAGATACGATTTATATAGATAAAATACCACGCTATGAGTGCCACAGCTACTCCTCAAACTCGGTCTTATCTAGATAAGTTTCTATTCTTGGACCGAATCTTTTCTTGCTTTATCCGATCGGACCTATAGCAACCGAACTCTTCTTTTACTTCAGCTGATCTTTTTTCTAATATTTTTCTAGGCTTTTCAAATTTTAACGTTAATAATATGAAATGGTAAGATAATTACCAACTAATTGCTTGTGTTTGATTTCATTGGTTGGTGAATGTCACATCTAGAATATGCTCCACTCTATAAGATGTATTTCTTGATTCCCTCTGTATGCCATTCAGTACAAAGTCCATTATCATAGGATGCTTCGTGTTACAACACAAGTGCACTGAGGGTGTTATTACTTATTAGAAGTGTAACTGATGTTGATAGTTTCACCGTAAAATGCATATCATACTATCATTTATCAAACGTTTTGGCTTGTTACGTGGCATAATAACATTGATTCAATTATTACATACCTGGGCTGTCATGCTGATCAACAAGCTGATGTTTGTCTAGTAAGAACATGGAGAGCAACTACTCTTTTTTCTCACCAGTGCTACTAAAGTACTTCATCTGAAATAAAAGAACCATTTAGGTGCTGTAATAAGCTTATGGTACCAACTTTGATTGTGATGTTTTTATTAATTGCCTTACAAATAAAATTGGCATGGAAACAAAGTTGTAGTTCATTTTTCCCTTGCTGACGTAATGACGTTCAATTTGTTGTACTTCCACGCAGTGCATACTCCATATTTAATGAAGACTTCAAGGAGTTACCGGGAACACTTAATGTAGAGCGCTTCGATAGAGACCTTCAGGTAAGCCAATTTTGAACCTGAATCTGAGTTACTAGGACTATGGGCTTAATTGGATCTGTACATAAGCATAGTGAGTCTTCGGTTCTGATCCTTTGTTACAAAGACAGGATGCTCATTATATCTATAAGCAAGCTACCAGCATGTTCATCATGTATGAGCGACCCATCTGTAAGCCACCAGCCTATTGCGGGCATGTGGACGTAGGGCGGCCTGTCCGCAACCATGCCGCTTGCACCCCTACCTTTGTACCTGGAATGACTTTCGAAAGAGGCCATTAGCAGTGTGAATTTACCTGTGTACTTAACAGATATGGCCAGCATTAAGGTTGAATGGTTGAGATGCAATATAAATTGCTCAAAGCAAACCGAGTCGAACTGTGTGTGATATAGAAGGGCACATGTGTGGTATAGATGGGATTTCATCTTATTAATTCAATCCATGTCAACAATTTAATGACAGCAACATGCATTTATGTGGTTGAAAGTACTATGTTAAGAGATTTCACCATGTTGAAGATCTTTTATTCCCCACTTCGTTAGGTTTGTCCCCAACATATCTGCTTGAATTTGTTTCATACTTGTAAGTAGGCAGAAAGTTGATCAACCCCTTCTTCCAACCAGCAAAAGTATTCCCACTCGTCAACTCCTTTGCGCCAAAAAAAGTTTATAATTAATTTTTAGAAAATAGGAAAAGAAACAGCCCCAGTTTTAGGGTCACGTATAGTATGTCAGTTTAACCGAGCAGTAGAAATCATTGTCAAACCTGATCGGACTTCAAGAGATCATCCCATCTCTTCATAGCTACTAAATCTCAAATTTTAGCATCCGGTATGTCAATATGATAATTAAGATCCCCAAACCAAAATATTTGACTGCTCCAAAATTGAAATTCTGGTTAATCACTAAAACTGAAAGCATACATATTGTAAATAAGAAAGACTTTGTATTATATATTGCATAATCTTATATTACAAGAGGTTACAAATATATATAGACAAAGGAGTTCAAGGGTTCAAGGTGTGAACACTAATCTAGGAAGTCTCAGATCTAATTAACACATACTAAACAACACAAGTGACTAGGCCGGCGCATGGCTGCAGCCAGAGCCCAAGACGTAGACACAAGAGTCTAGAAGATAAACATAACTTGCTGCATAAGAGTCTATGAGATAAAATACAGGAATAAGAGTCTAGGAGAAAAAATAACTTGTTGCACAAGAGTCTGAAGACAAACATAACTTGCTAACACCCCTATAGTCTGAGCATCAATGCAGCGAACGTTCAGACTGGTTCTAAACTCAGTGAAAAGCGAAGATGGCAGTCCTTTAGTGAAGATATCGGCATACTGAGAGGTTGTTGGAACATGGAGAATACGAACAACACCAACAGCAACACGCTCCCGAACAAAATGGAGGTCAATCTCGATGTGTTTGGTACGTTGATGCTGGACCGGGTTGGCGGACATGTAGACGGTGCTGATGTTGTCGCAGTAGACCAATATAGCGCGCTGTAAGGGGGATTGTAACTCACTGAGAAGTTGACGTAGCCAAGAAGCCTTAGCAACGGCATTGGCAACGGCTCAATATTCAGCTTTAGCACTAGATCGGGACACGATGTGCTGGTGATTGGAGGATCAGGAGATGAGGTTGTCACCAAGGAAGACCGCATAGCCAAAAGTGGACTTGCGAGTGTCCGGGCAACCGGCCCAGTCGACATCAGAGTAGACGACCAGTTCATACTGCGCTGTGGGACGGAGCACCAAACTCAAATGAAGAGTACCGCGAACATACCCAAGTGAGAAAGACTATGTATTGTATATTAGATAATCATAGATTATAGTAGGTTACAAATATATATAGGCAGGGGAGTTTAAGGGTTCAAGGTGTGAACACTAAACTAGAAAGTCCTAGGACTAATTAACACACACTAAGTAGCACAAGTGTCTAAACTGGCACACAGCTACATCTAGAGCCTAAGGTACAGGCATAAGAGTGTAGGAGACAAACATAACTTACTACATAAAAGTCTATGAGACAAAGCGTAGGCACAAGAGTCTAGGAGACAAACATAACTTTCTACACAAGAGTTTAGGAGACAAACATAACTTGCTAATACATGTGACTAAATCACAGTAAATATAAAATGCAATGCAACATTGTCAAATCATTTTCTAGTGTCTCGATATGTAAGGGAATACACTGCACTAATGTAACATCAATAAAAGCAAAATAGGTGACACTCATTTTGCAAACGAAGTTGATGACCTACCTGAACTAGTTACACAAAGATATATTCATGCTTTACAAGGATTGCCCTACATGTAGTTACAATTTTTCTACAATTTTTTATGACACAAGAAAAAGGGAAAAACAAAGTTTAGATTCTGGACAGAAAAAGACAAGGCATGTTATGCCTCTAAGCCATCAATATCAAAGGGACTATAATTATTCCTTTTATTGAATGGATGTTATTTCCATACAAATTTCTTTGTTGGTTGGTAAACTGCATGATAACTAGTACCGAAGATATAAATTTAGTAAATGGGGAAATGGACTATGTTCAAATTTTCACCCTTGCATGCAACATAATTATGCATGCTCAATCAGTTTGCTGAAAAGTAAATGTAAAGGGTGAAGTGGTATATACATACTCATGTGAAGGAATCTTTTGTGGCTGACCTGTAGCAAACAAGAATGAAAATCTTGTTCTTTGTAAAATCTCATCTACATCAGAGTTCCTTTTCTGTTGATCCTCAAATTTATGGCCAGACGTAAGATGGGAGCCGACAAAGCACATTCAAGTTTGGAAAAGAGACATGCTAATGGAAATCGACCCTTACACTAAGCAAAAATGAGATGGCCAAATAAAGTCAACATCTTGATTCAGCACTATACACCAACATACTGCAGAGATCTACATTCAATAGAGGAAAGAATGACCTTGTTTCCCATGTAGCCCAAGAGTCTAACCCCAATTGAAGCTATCTCCAAGTTGTTAACGTGTTTCCTCAGCTTCTAGAAAACCCATATGGAAACATGTATACCAACCATCTGTTTACTAACATTGCGCATGTAATTTCCAGGAAGCTTCAAGAATTCTCTTTTGGCAAAAGTTGCACATTCATCAGGGCCAACTACAGAGGGTGTGTCATATAATGTCCAATCAGATATATAATCAAGTAAACTAAGAACATCTACCTTCTCTTGTTGTTCTGACCATGACATGCCAAGATTTCCACAGCTAAAATATAATCGTCTTATCCCATCTTGCATTGCTACACCATGTAGCTCAAATCCTCAAGCATTCTCCAAATAGTCAGTGTTAAATAGCCTCATGCTCATGACTCTCCTCAACCCACTATTTGATACCAAGACTTTCGTTGGAATGTCTAGTAGGTGTTCTGATTAGTCCAATGAACTAGTTCCATCCAACCAGTCATAGCTACACTTACTTGTACTTGCTTATCTCTAAGCTATCATTGAGGAGATAAATTTTGTCATTTTATCATATTCACGTTGTGTATCATCATGTCCATCACCAAAAGGAATAGGTATTAGCAATGGTAGTGGAACACTATAGCTTTTACAATTCGTTGAGACTTTTGGAGAGTGTGGTGGATGATAGCATCCTAGTTAGGTATTGTTCTACTATCTTGTACTCCCAAGACATTCCCAATACTTAATGGGACCACTTCCTTGTAACAAGTGAAACATAAGTTCCATCTTAGGATTATGATGATATGGCAATTAGATAACAGCAGTCAAGCATATAAGAAGAGATTGCATTTTTTTAATTGAAGAAAAAATTGAATGTTGTGATCAATTTATCCAAATCATAAAGTACAATTACATAGTTTTAGAAGATACACATCCTAAAATATACATGTCAGCTGGCTATTGGAAACAAATCCATTGATCAAGGTCAAGATCTTCATTAGGGGCTCTTCCAGCAACATTCTATGTCCCTATCATCACTCTGGTGGTAACCACTATATTACAAAGTCACCAGATGTATGGCATGGAATGCATTGAGGATTAAAGATGAAGTCATATAGACCAAACCTCATACCGATGTAGTTAACATGTAAACTTTATGATTTCCTTCTCTATAGTCTTCACAGAGGAATTATTTTCTCCCCTAGCAAAAGGGGTTGGCATCTTGAAATCAAGAAGATAAAAAGTCTAATGAATTTCAACGGTAGAAGCATTTATTCACTACACAAGAAACATAAACTTGCACCAACCATTGAAAAATCTACCAACTATACCCTGAATGGTCAATAGTTGAATGTTTCTAGTCCTAAAGGCTAAACCATAGATGAAACAAAAGTTATCAAGAAAATGTGCATAAACTAATATATATGTGAGAGAGAGATATAAGAGTTCTATTGTTTGCTATACTGTCAACTAGACAAATAGTTAAGGAGATACCATCTGGGGTTGCCACTTGCGAGTATACAAGATGCTACACAATATTTATGTTATTATTTAGTAATCTATATGAAATATTCAAAAATTATTTCTATGACCATAGTAATGGTCAGTGTATTCAATATCAAGATGTGGCAGCAAGTGACTAAATGCACAATGGTTATTCTCTTTGTCCTGTTTTCAATATTTGCAACCTTTTTTTTACAGTTGATCACAAGAAATACTATGGTGTGTGTATTAACCATATGATGAACAATAAATTGATGGATTTCTCATTAGAAGTCCTACCGCCATGTTATAATTTCCTTTTATATACTGTCACATTGTTGTCAGTTTGTCATGGTCAAGATTATGTCGGCATTGTGAGAACTCAAAAACAAACACATACACACCAGCCAATTATTCATTCCAAATTTTATTTATGGAAAATCTGTGGCTTGAAAGGAAATTATCTTCAAAATCTAAAAGGAGTAATAGAATGGTTATTACGCTATGATTAGGAGCAATGGTCATGATTTATTCGAAGTGATTAGTAAGTCAAATGAAATTTGCAATCCACAAGCACTGTGTTTCCACTAATGATAATGAATACAACTTTAGCACCAAAATGCATGCCTTAGCATGATTATGACAAATTGAAAAGAGCCCAAGATATAGATAAAACTACAAACAATTATGATACAATTTCTTAATACCTGATGATCTGTTAATTGTGTAGTTGTTTTCATGTATCTCAAAGAAGTTGTCACTACCATCCTCTGCAGTCACTGCAATCTGAGAGAAGACTTGATATTTTGATTCCAAACAGACATCAGGAGTTCAAACAAGGAAATTTAAAAAACAGTGCTCCTGCAATTTACCATACCCTCATCTCCACTCTCTATATCAAACTCATCTTCACTGAAATCATTTAATTTTGGCTTAATGTTTAAACATTTCTTCATTACAATTGAAGTCCAAAATGACTGTAATATACATCAGTCAGATTAGATAATTCATGGTATAAAGAATAATGGAAAAAAGCCAACACGATATATAAAAAATATGTATATGAGGTTATGATTTCTGCAAACCTTCTCCGACCGCTTTCCTCTTTGGGCTCATGATTTGCAATGCTATGAGGCAGGCAATGAACACAGCTCCAAATATATCTCGAGCTATCAACTTCACGAGAAGGCAAACTTTTATAGTTGTCTGTTCCAACTACCCAACCAAAGGAAGAGAGATAAACGAAGGAAAGATGCAGGTAGTTAAGGTGGAAGTCAGAAACATGACAATCAAAAAGGACCTTTTCGATGCATAGCAGAAATCAGTGAGAATAACGGAGGCCAAAGTTTCTAGTAAGTTCACTATTACCTCTTATCCATCAAAGTACAGAATAATTTTTGAAGCATAAAATCCATACCGAATACTTCTATTACTAACATGTGGTAATGGAGAATACGAAAGTGGACATCAATTTTAAAAAGAAAACAAGTCCTTTTCCAGAAAAAAGATGCAAAAAATAACTGGCGGACAAGATCAAATGCTTGTCCTGCACTTGCATGAATTATAATCAAGTGCACATGGTCAAACAAGACATTACCAGGACCAGCACTAGCATTGGCACACTGTTGGAAAGAGATGGAAGTGTGCACAAATGGATGGATCATGCTGGATTAGAATGTAAAATACAAACTATTACTCATTATTACAGGCACTTATTCATGAAAGGTTTTATTTACGTAGAAACAAAGAATTTGTCGAGATGGCACTGTGTGTGGTCCTTGGGTTTATTCATTTTACTGTGTGAGATAAAATATGACATTATCAGTATCTAAAAAATAAGATGACAGAATCTGGTTGCTAAGCAAACAATAGGAGATCTCAAGTAACTGTCCAGAACAGCAAGAGTAGCAAAAAGGGGTAGAATTCCTGATAGATATGTGGCTGAGAAAGAGCTGAACCAGATTGAAATAATAATTTGATGAAATTGAGAGGAAGATGATGAACATGTAGAAGCAAAAGGTTGTACCTTCAACTTGCCAGTAAGATGTATTATTCTCAAGCATTTAGAGGAAAACGGACACATCAAAAGTGACAAGTATACATCTAACATTTTTCTTAAAACAATTATGCTGTCACATTCCTGACTGTGATTTGCAACTACTGTTTTCCACAAGGTCGGGTAGAAAACTGTCAAACGCAAGCATGCATTCTTGAAAAGATGATAGCACACTTAGCAGACAAAAGTATGATGATCAAGATTAATAATGTTCATAAAAAAATATTGGTGGGTTTATTTTGTTAGACATGAAGATTAAAGATGAAGATGAAATATGAAGTGGATTCTATCATTTATAATAACACATTTTCTACTTGGATGAAAAGATAACCTACCACAAGTTTCTCAATGCATCACACATGCAAGCTAAGAGAACATTAGGGACGACAATTTTGCCTATGGGTACGGGTATCCACGGGTACCCGGTCTGATGGGCTCAGGCATAAGCTCTATTTTTTTCTCATGGGTACACCCGTTCACGACCTAAAAAAAACTAGTAAGTAGTAGTTAGTTTTTATATTTTATCTATAAATAACTTATGTCCGACTTGATATATATGTAGTAGTTGATTTTGATTCATTTCTTATACCCCATTTTTCATTGGTCCATTTAAAAACTTAAATTTTAATAAAATTATGTTAACTTGATGATAATTTATGTTATTTTTTTTAAATCGTTGGTAATAATTTTACAATTTATATATTATACCATTGAATACCTAACAGATACCATCCAATACTGATATGGAGTTCTACCCTCCAACCCTATCAAGCATGGATTTGCTCTACCCATGCCTGACCCAACCATTGCAGCACTCCAAGATCAGAATGAAGCAAATTTACAAAAAATAAGATATTAAAGTGATCATACTACTGTACTTTCTATGACTGACCTAAATAATTTACATATTTCAATAAATGTTCATAGCATTAATAAGTGGAAAAGTGGAAATCAAGTACTTCATGGGAAAATTCGAACGAGAATAGACAGTTGCAAAGTGTGCTGAGAGGCTGAAATACAATAGGTGAAAAGTTCACACCAGTGGAACCAGATTCTAATCCATTTCTTAGTTTCTTATTTGATCTGTATCATCATTAATCAGTTACCCTGGCATGATATAACCTTGGCAATCAGCTAAAAACAGCACATGTGCAGCTGAGACATTCCATGCATCCCACTGGCTAAGGATCTTATAACCAAGAATAGGAATGCTACATCTTCTGTTCTGTAATTCCAACTACACTTTGCATACAGCTAGTTGATCTTAACATAAGAAACCATGGACATTGTTGTCTTTTGAATGGAGAACCTTGTCGTTCCCCCTTTGGGCTACCAGTAGTCCAGGCAAGAACAAGAACCATTCTTGAAGTGGTGGAAATGATTACGATCTCTAACAACTATAGCTCGATCATAGACCTTGGAAACTACCTTCATGACAGCGTGGCAATCCTCGCAAATTCTCAAGTTTTTTACTATTCGGATGACAGCCCCTGTCCTTGTGTTTATCAGTCCAAAGGCAACTGCCAGCTTCTCACTGTGCTGTGAGATACAAACTTCTTTGTCCTCCTCATCATTATCAAAGGTAACTCCTTTAATGGCAGGCTTGTGCCCTTTGAGGCTCAAGGTTTTGCTTATCTCATCAAGCATTGAATATATCTGATCAGACTGAGGATTTGAATGATCCCCAGACAAGAACTCATAAACAACACCATCAAGTTCAACAAGGCTTGATCCTGGAGGCTTGTGTATCCTGTGTCCTTTCATCGAGCCCCTGACCTCTTGTACAAGGTTCCATTTCCCAGCAGATGCATACACATTAGATAAGAACACCCAGGCCCCGGCATGCCAAGGATCCAACCTGAGAATTTTCATCGCAACCATCTGCCCCATCTCAACATTCTCGTGGCACCTACAAGCCACCAAGAGAGCACCCCATAGGGCAACATCAGCCTTCAACGGGACGGCCCTAATAAGAGCCAATGACTCCTCTAGCTGGCTTGCTCGGCCAAGCAGATCAACGGTGCAACCATAGTGCTCTATGGTGGGTTACAGATGATAGTCAACAGGCATACGGTGCAGTATCCTCTTGCCCTCGTCCACCATGCCAGCATGCGTACATGCTCTCAGAACGGCAGTCAGGGTGACGGAATATGGTTGCATGTTGTGGTCCTTCATCTCACTGAACAAATCGAGTGCGTCCGTGGAGAAGCCATTGATAGCCAGTCGGGCGATCATGACGCCCCAGGTGCGGACATCTTGTCGCGAGTCGCGTGGAAGACAGACCATGCGCTTTGGACGTCACCGCACCTCATGTACATGTTGAGGAGCGCGGTGCCAAGATTTCTTGTGATTGGCATGGAGCTCCTTGAGAGGTAGGCGTGCGCCCAGCGGCCCGTGTCTTGCGCGCCGAGATGCGCACAGGCGGATACGAGGGCAAGCAGCGTGACCTCGTCGGCAGCGAGCATCCTGCGAAAGAGGCAGAGCACCTGGACGTAGAGGCCGCAGGAGAGGTAGGCGTGGAGAAGAGAGTTCCAGAGGGGCAGGTCCCTGTGGTTAGGGGGCCGAGGTCGAACACCTGGCGTGCAGCGGGCAAGTCCCCCGCGGCGGCGTAGAAGGAGAGGGATGCCCTGATGAAGCGGTCGGGAGACTCGAGGCCGCGGCGAAAGAGGGAGGCGTGGACGGCAGCGCTTGCAGCTGGGGCGGAGGATGAATCAGAATCAGGGGAATGGGAGGAGGCAAGGCGGGCGCAGGCGGCGAGGAGTGGTGGGTAGGTGCAGTTGTTGGGGTGGGCGCGGAGGAGGGAGAGGGCGTAGGGGAGGGAGGCGGAGGGCCGCGGCGGAGAGGTCGGCGAAGAGGGCGCCGGAGCGGAGGAGGCGAGCGTGGAGGGGCTTTGGGCAGTGGCAGGATTGGGAACATGTGGCGGTGGCGGGCATCTTCGTCTTCCTCTTCGCCGGCGCCGGACCGGAGAAGCCTGAGGCAGAGCGCGGCGGATGTCAAGGGAAGCGAAGAGAGGCTCACGAGGGCCGCGGCCCAAGATCTTAAGAGAGGGGGATGGGCCTGTTGGTGAGCTGCGGCCCAAGAAACAGGGAGCTGCGCAGTGGGTGGGGTGGGCCCCGGAGGGCAGTGACCATAACACGGCGGCATGGAATTCAAAGCGGACCTGTGTCGAGTCGTAAGCCATTGCGCGTGGCTTTTCTTTCTTCTTTCATCTTCTTCCTTAAACCTAAATCATCCTCCTGTTGCCTTCTTGTTCGTTCTTCCTTTCTCTAGAGTTGAAGAATACAAGAGCAGTTGAAGAGAGAAAAAGAAGAATAGAAGAGAGCAGTTGATGAGAGAAAAAGAATAATAGAAGAAGGGCTAGAGGAGGAGTTGAAGAATACAAGAGCAGTTGAAGAGAGAAAAAGAAGAATAGAAGAAGACGATGACGAGCATGGAGGGTCTGATCGGCCTGATGAACCGCATCCAGCGAGCCTGCACCGCCCTCGGAGACCACGGAGGGGGAGGAGGAGCCGACCTCCCTACCCTCTGGGAGTCCCTCCCCTCCATCGCCGTCGTCGGAGGCCAGGTCTTCCACTCTCCCCTTCTTGGCTTCTCTAATCTCATCATTTGCTTACTTGAATTAATACACTAATTTGCTAGCAATCTCCGTTCGAATGGAACGAATACCTAGATTTTTTTCTCTTTAACCTAGCCTTGATGATGCGTGCTGATTTCTAAAACTCTGTTTTGCCCTTCCATTCTTCAATTCATTTGGCTGTGGACAAACAGAGTTCGGGCAAGTCCTCCGTGCTCGAGAGCATTGTTGGCAGAGACTTCCTTCCCCGTGGTTCTGGTAATATCTTCAATTCCCTTTCATCTCTTCTATCTAGCCCCTAATTTAATGATCGCATCCTAATATAATAATCTCTGGACCATCATCTTCTGTCTAGGAATCGTGACACGGAGGCCATTAGTTCTACAGCTGCATCAGATCAACAAAGGAGCCCACGAATATGCGGAGTTCTTACACTTGCCCAAAACAAGGTTTTCAGATTTTGGTGCGAAATTGAAATGAATCCTTCCCCCTTTCTTTATACAGCTTTGCAATATGTAAACCTTATGTCTCTGTACTGTGGTGTTTCTTGTACAGAGTCCTAAGTGTTAGCGTTCAAGCCTTGCAAATGACAAGTTCAAGTGTCTTATTGCACCATTTTGTTTCCATTGCTTTATTTCTGATTTAAAATAGCAGTACAAAACTTATATCAACGTCTTTCTAAAAAAACTTATATTAACAGCACCATTTATTTTTCTGTACTGTGGTGCAGCTCTTGTTCGTCAAGAAATTGCAGATGAGACAGATAGAGTGACTGGGAAAACTAAACAAATATCCCCTGTGCCAATCCATCTCAGCATCTACTCACCCAACGGTAACCTCTTCCTGTCGTGAATGTGCACCCTATGTTGCAATCCCCACAGAGAAATGCATCTCCATCTTACAAATTGAATTGAACTATCCTCTGGACCACCCAAGCCCTGCGAATGTGTTGCGCTGGTGGAACTCTATTAACCCTGTAACATAAACTTTGTGAAATGTACTGGTTCTTCACGAAGAAAGTATATACTCTGGATATATCTGGACATTAAGATGCTTTGAATGATATACCATGCATGCAATAGTTTTGTGATTATCCAAGTTTGTAGCTTTCTACAGTTTATCCGGATTCTCTCATACTATATAGGATTTTGTGTAATTGTTAAAAACTCCGCAGTTTAAACTAGGATTTTCAATGTCTGCTTCAAATATTTCTGTTTCATTTTGACTAACAGTAGTTTACTCCTATATGTTGCAGTTGTGAACTTAACATTGATTGATCTTCCCGGATTGACAAAAGTTGCTGTAGGTATGCACTATGCAGTCCTTTTTTAATCAAAGATTTAATTCTATCTCTTTTTTTACTGTGTTCAGTTTATCGTTACTCTCTCCTTCCCCTTCCCTCCCTCTAACTTGTTCAACTTCTAATTCACAGAGGGACAGCCTGAAAGTGTTGTTCATGATATAGAGAATATGGTTCGGTCATATGTTGAGAAGGTAATAAACAAACTAAGTAGCATTTTTTTAATACCATGTCTTTCAGAAAGATTGCACATTCTGCTCTTCTACTAGTAGCAAATTGATGACATTAACTTGGCTGATGTTTTGGTTGTTTAATTATTCACACCCAAATAACTTTGGGTGTTTTGGTGGTTTAATTGATTTCTGGTGTTCAAATTTGAGGACATATACAGGGTTAATAAGTCATTTTGTATGAATTTTTGCAGCCCAACTGTATTGTTTTGGCTATATCTCCAGCAAACCAGGACATTGCCACTTCTGATGCAATTAAGCTTTCAAAGGAGGTTGATCCATCAGGTACTAAAATTCAGTGCACATAGAGGGCAAGAGATAGTGAGTTTTTTTTTTCTTTTATCTTCTGCAGAGAACTCATACAGATAAAGTAAAGTATGTTGCTGTAAGCTTTGATGGTCTGATATAGCTCTATAACTGAGATAGTTATCTTCTACAGAATGCTGCAGAATAGTTTGCTTTTATCATGCTCCTGTCTGACTGGATTTACCATCTATTCTATTTTCTGGATGACAACTTTTCTCTTTTACAAGGTGAAAGGACATTCGGTGTGTTGACAAAGTTGGACTTGATGGACAGGGGAACAAACGCTCTTGATGTAAGATTGAACTTGCCTGCCCTAACTAACAATAATCTGCCTTCACATTGTCAGCTTCAGAATATCTACATGCAGCTTATTTTTCTTTTTAATGTTCATATCATATCTCTGACCTGTCATTTATCTGTAAATTTAACCTTGTTCTATCTGGACTACCTTGACTATTTTCATTTTCCCCTAAGGTTCTTGAGGGAAGAGCTTATCGGCTTCAGTATCCCTGGGTTGGAATTGTCAACCGCTCACAAGCAGATATTAACAGGAAAGTTGATATGATTGTTGCAAGAGAAAACGAAAGAGAGTATTTTGAAAATAGTCCTGATTATGCACACCTAGCCAGTACGATGGGTTCTGTGTATCTAGCTAAGCTTCTTTCTCAGGTACCTCAAACTTGAAATTTATCGTTTTTTTGATTTGATATATGAGCTAGGCTCAGGACTTCCATAATTACTTTACAACATTTTCAGCATCTTGAAGCTGTTATTAAAGCACGCATTCCTAGTATCACATCATTAATCAACAAAACTATAGATGAACTTGAATCAGAGCTGGACACTATTGGGAAAGCAGTTGCTGCTGATCCAGGGGTCAGTCATTCATGTCTATTTGGTACTAGAAGTAGTTACAGGAGTATGTCTTGTTCAATTTTATATTCACTTCTTCCATAATGCTGTGCCAGGCTCAACTGTACACTATATTGGAGCTCTGCCGTGCTTTTGACCGTGTTTTCAAGGAACATCTGGACGGAGGGTGGGTATTATCTGCCAGCATTTTGATGGCTTTTTGTATCTTGCTGCTAATTATGTCTGTTAACTTTAGGTTCAGTTCTTGGATTTCTTTATTAGAAATACTTACCATTATCAAAGCTCAACTCATTGCAAAAAGGTTAAATATGAACCATAGGTAGCTGCATGGCATATCAGCACCATTCGCATGTCTCCGGATAATAGATACTAAAAGTGCACCTGTTTTTGTTGAGTTCCCAGGACGTATATTTTATCTTCCATGTGGAAATCATGAAAAGAATTTACAGGATATGCCTAGCTTTTCAGAACATGGACTGCATGTTTCATAAAGAATATGTACGGAACTTATAAAGTGTTCATAAGGTTTACATGGCATCAATATACCTAGCTTTTTTTTAATGAGTTATCATTTAGTATGATGAGATCTTGTCCAATTACAGTATTATAATGTTCATTTTTACTCACTTAACTGTTTGGGTTTCTAACTGCTGCAGGAGATCAGGTGGTGATAAAATTTATGGCGTGTTTGATCATAAGCTCCCTGCTGCTTTTGGGAAGCTACCTTTTGACCGTTATCTGTCCGTGCAAAATGTGAAGAAGGTGGTATCAGAAGCAGATGGCTATCAGCCTCATCTTATTGCTCCTGAACAAGGTTACCGTCGTCTTGTTGAAGCCGGCCTTGCGTATTTCAGGGGACCAGCTGAAGCTACAGTCGATGCGGTATATTCATCTGTGCTGATTTGTCGTCCGTTAGTTTCTTTACTGACCACCAATATGCACTTTGTGCTGTACGCCTTATTTCCTATATGCTATATTTGATATGTCCCAATACCCTGATGTTGGTGTGTTACGCATTTGATGAGGTGTCCTGGCCTTCGACCTTTGGAAGGAAATATCTCAGTGTGTCTGATCTGCCAAATATATTTTTCAGGTCCATGTTGTTTTAAGGGACTTGGTGAGGAAATCCATAGGAGAGACACAGGTTAGGGGGGCTCGCAGAGATAAAGCATGATATCTATATTTCATTTTTTTTTGAAATATTGGTATGTTTGTCGACTAATTGCAGCCACTGAGAAGATTCCCTACTCTGCAAGCTGCGATTGCAACTGCTGCTAATGAAGCTCTGGAAAGATTTCGAGAAGATGGTCGCAGCACTACACTTCGGCTTGTTGACATGGAGGCATACTTGACAGTGGAATTCTTCCGGAAACTCCCGCAAGATCCAGATAGCGGCAGCAAGGTTGGGAATCCCAATCCATCGGCAGAAGCGGACAAAGGATCAGTGACAGTGGACCGCTACGGCGACGGGCACTACAGGAGTATCGCATCCAATGTGTCACAGTACATAAAGATGGTGGGAGGCGAACTGTTGCACAAGATCCCAAAGGCGGTGGTGCACTGTCAGGTCCGAGAAGCCAAGAGGTCTCTGCTTAACCATTTCTACGTGCAGATCGGGAAGAAAGAGGTAAGTACTGTTGATCTGTCATTGAGCGATCAGATTAATCATCATCAATACCTGTTACACTCCACGTAATAATATACTTCATTTGTCTGGATGAGATAAAGTACGAGTTTAGATGGTCCTAGGCTGCTATATTTTAAGATGGAGGGGGTATAGGATGAATGGAATGGAAGTAATGAGTTTTGTGTTGGGGCAGGCGAGCCAGTTTGGGCATTTACTGGATGAGGATCCGGCGATGCTAGAGCGAAGGCAGCAATGCTGGAAGAGGCTGGAGCTGTACAAATCGGCCAGGGATGAAATCGATTCTGTCGCATGGAGCAGATAGATAGAATCATATATATACGCCATACATATGTTATGTTAGTGGGCACACGTACGGACGCTCTCTCTTGTCTCAGCTCTAGTTTGGTTTTGGCAGAGCTAACTTCTATTTGTTAGGCAGAGACACTGTTTTCCCTTGGTATATATATACATTTTGTATGTACACGGATGTATATTATGTATATATATATTTTGTCAGCAGATCATCCTTCGTACCTGTGCACCCGTGTCATGCTGATTTAGACAGGTTTTTTTTGTTATTTTCTCTAGTTGTTGGCTTCTCTCTGTTGTCATGGTATTATGGTATTATGTTGTATAGAAAGTGTTAGACGGCTCTTGTTGGGATGCATGCCAAACAGAGTAGGGGAGTGAATTTACCGATGCATGCTAACGGTCCTGGTAATCTAGATATACAGATTCAGACTCGTTTTTACTGTAACGAATCAGCCTTGTTAAAATTAAAATTAAATTTTTTAATTTTAGAAATTAAAAGTTGATTTTAAAGTGTTTTAATGCATTTTTTAACAATGGAGCTTACGACCTATATATATATATATTAGTTGTCCTCATTAATTATTTTTTATAGTAACTAATAAACCGTTTAGCATATAATCAACTCTTGGATAACCGGGTAAACGAGCTTTCTGGTGTGAAGTAATCAAACGCACATAGTAGCAGTAGCTTACTAATTAGTAAGGTGCCATTGAATGTTTGTATTATTATTATAATTAAAAAGTAGACTAAATTGTAATTTACTTCTAAAAGATTAACAAAGAAACACATTGTAATTTAATGACTAATTAAAAGATGTACTTCTAAAATTGTTGTACTTTATCAGTCTAAAAAAATTGTTGTGCTTTGGAGGACACGTGCCATACGAGAAACAAAGACATAACGACAACGGAGAAACTAAAAATACATATAAGATTAACCTAATAGAAACTTGTTTTTTTGAGAGACAGTAAAAGATTAATTAACTTATAGAAACACAAGAAGAGTAATAAAACAGTAGAGAAACGGTACTAGTAGCTTGGCGCGGTGCGGAGCGCGTAGCTCTTGAGAAGGTCGCCGCAGATGGGGAGCGGCTGGTCCTTGAGGAAGCCGAGAGGGTTGGCGCGGCGGACCATGGTGGCGAGGCCGGCGTCCTGAACCAGGGTCACCGGCGCGCGGTCGCGTCCCACCTCCGTCTCGCGGCATCCCGGCACCGGGCTACTCACCAGCGCCACCGCGCACACCTCCTCGGCGCCGCGGTTATCCTCCAGCTCGATGCGGTAGTGCCCCGCCGCGTCCGTCGTCCCCTCCGCCCATCTCTCCACGGCGCCGCTCGCGCTCATGTAATGCCGGCACTCCAACCTCACCCGGGCGCCCTGGATCGCCGTCGTCGCGTTCGTCACGAACCCGGCGCGGCACGTGTCGCAGTACACGTCGCCCTCCACGGAGAAGTCCGGGTCACGGCTCCCCTGCACCTGCACCAACCAAGACGCCATCGCCATCGCCATCGCCACCGCCACCGCCATCACCATCACCATCACCTCACCGCCAGCCATAACCATCAATCGATATTCGATCGGATCCTGGCTAACTTAATTCCTTTGAACAAGTCGATCGAGATCGCCCCTGCCTGCCGCTGCTACATAAGCTATATAGGCTCAAAGATGGAATTGAAGCCATCGGCTGGCAATGGAACGACGGTCCAATTAATCAGGTGATCGAGAGAAGTTGTGGCTTGCATGACTCTATTGTTAGTAGAGCCTCTGGTCACTAATAACGATTAACGACGGTTAGTTAGTTGCTTGCGTTGTTGACCGTTTACTTAATTTATCCCTCAATCGAAGTTAAACCTCCCCCAACAATGAGATAATTAACTTAATCAAAACGTCGTAATACTCTAGTAATATAGAACTAGATAAATGCTCTCGCCTCCTCTAAATTAAAATAAATAATGTAATCATCAGCAAGTATACAAATACAATCCGGATGGGGATACAACCTAGAAAGCTGGGAATATAGTATACATGGCTCTCTCAGAAAGAAAACAAAAAATAATGCCGAATACTGTAGCTAGTTAATGAAGCAGCAGATATAGGCAAGGGGAAAACGAATTAATGAAGCAATTAATTAAGCCATGAGGCCGGCGAGTAGGACGGCGAAGCCAGCCGCGGTGGCCTTGAGGGAGGTGGCCGAGGAGGAGGGCGACGACGGGAGAGTAGTGCTGCCGCCAGGGCCACTGGCCGCCGCCGGGGCCGGGGCGGAGGGGGTGGCAGAGGAGTCCGCCTGCACGACCTCGATCTGGATCTTCATGCCGCCGGTGGTGGTGCAGTGGCCGGGGATGCCACAGATGAAGTAACGGCTGCCGGTGGCGGTGAGGGGGATGACATCGTTGCCGGTACTGTGGGTGGCGATGGGGCTGGAGGTGGAGCAGGAGTCGTACCCCGCCTTGTTCACCTCCACCACGTCGTGTTGCTGAGCCGAGTACTTGAACACTGCAGGCCAGGAAATTCATATATATATTCTTCGTATATGCATATATATCATCGATCGATCGATCGATTGATTGAATGAATTACAACATACCGATCTGGTCTCCCGGGTGGAACTTGTTTTGGGCGACCCAGTTTGTGTAGTTGGTGCTGAGGTCCCATGCGCCGCCCGGCTCACCGACGTTGTAGGTCGCCGCCGACGCCATGCCCAACAGCATCGCCGTCATGGCCACGACCACTACTCCCCCCTGGCCACCCATCGCTACCTCTAGCTCTAGCTGGAAGGGGCAAACTAATTAAGCAGAGGAGCTACCCAGTTGTTGTATGTATTTTATGCTTTGTCAGTGATGATCGACGAGTATATATAAGGCTCTTTTGCAAGGCTGGTCGGTCGGTCGGTCAATTGGCACTAGTCAACGATGGGTAGGTACTCCTACGACTAATTATTACTTTTTGATGGCACATCTATTCGTTCACACTGCTAATAGCTCATGTACTCCTTAAGTTCGACTCACTCAATCCATCAGAGATATAACTACTACTTCTACTACTACTTAATTGAGTCGCATGAACGATTAATTGGAATAGTCAACTAGCTAATGCCTCCCCTCTTCCGCTGCACGCAGGCCATTTCAATTCGATTGACTTGTCTTCATTTGCTCTTTTCAAAAGAAACAGTTGTCATGGTCGATATATGAAAGTGACTTAAATTAATTTCAGAACAAACTTCTACGACTATATATGCATCCAACTCAATTCTCTCATCTAAAAAAAAAGTCCAACTCAATTACTTCAAGAAGCAGACATATCGATCCATCCATACATCGATGCCTAATAATTAACTATAGCTGCTTGGAAGTTATTACATGGTCAGCACGCGCTGCACTGCAGGTGGTCGTCGTACGCGTAAAAGCATAACAATTGAGGGAAGAAGAATTCTGCAGGTTGATGTAGTTGTTGGCCTGTTGCAGCCTCATCTTAATAATTTCCACACGATATACTTTATACTAGTACGAGAGAAAGTTCCAAATTGGCGGCTGACGACTACTTCCTTCCATTTCCATGTGACACGTACGCCTGCCCGTGCCCTCCATGTTAGCTAGCAGTTGACTACTCTGCTGGCATGTGGCATACGGTACGTAACTAACTACTCAGATGCATCGATCCATCATACAAATTCTGCTCACGACATACCCTAAGCATATCCATGCGTTAACTAGCTAGCACTAACAGGTTAAGGTTACTTTGAAACGCAGCAGGATGCCATGCTCGGTAAAATTCTGTAGGGTCCTAAAATATAGGAATGCTAGACCTGATGTCTTTGAATGATTTTTAGGAAATAAACACAATGATTTTAAAGGAACTTGTATGCACTGGAAGAAAAAACAAGGAGACGGTGTTGGATTTCTCAAAGAAAAATAAAAACATGAGATATCATTCTCATTTTCCTATAGAATTTGGGGGCAGAGGAGACCAATCTTTATAAACTTTTGTATGCCATTGCTTTGTTCCGAAAACCTCCATAGGAGACTTTTATCGTGGATTTCGGTACTACATAAATCATATGGAAGGAGCCCTTCCAGGGGCAAAACCTAGCTAATGAATTACTTAGTACGATCATGTACAATGTAAATGTACATAAGATCTAAGGAATTGTTGAAAACAAAATAGCTATTCGATTGTAGTACAGACAAAGCCTCCTGTAGCTAGGCATATATGCTTATGCTAATGCAAGTCCACTAATTCATACGATAGGGATGTTTGGTTGGTCGTTAAATTTGCCACATTTTATTTTGTCACTAGTATGATATGTCTGTCAGCAAATTATTCGTCACAAGTATAAGTAACATTCGGCTAGAAGCTGAGTATATGACATGTGGAACTAGTAACTAGTAAAGTATGATGTATCACAATATAGTAATCAATCAAACACTGATCTAACAAATTATGGCACACGTAAGGTTTGGTGTAGCAACCTTTAACAGCCAACCAAATAACCCCTAGGTTGGCACCTTGGGCTCATTCAGCATATGTATACATTCTGGATACAGATGAAATAAATTAATTCACAATTTGAAGTTTGACAAAGTAATCAAAACGACCAGGCTGTGCATACACACGTAAGTTGGTGATGCATCTACCGCGTTCAAATTGCAGCTATTAACTGGTCCCTTTGGAGTGTGAGACATGATTATGTTTTCAAAGATAATCTCGTTAAATCTCCTTTGCAATGATTTCTCTTTCTTCTCGCCGATGGAAAGGGTTGAATTAAGACAGCAGAAGACACAAGCAGATTAGGAAAAACTGATTGAAGAAGTGATTCTGAAGCTGAGAGTTGTGGCCAATGAATGTCCTCCTTCATGGATTGAATTAGTTGATATAATGTTTTTATCTTGATCTTGGTATGCCTAAAACGGTTGTAATGAATGTTTACTACCCACGAAGGCCTTAAGCCTTGTTTGGACGAAAGGATTTTCATAGCTATTCCTTTGATTTGAAATCCTGAAGTTCCTAAGTGACAACCTACTCCTATGTTTTAACTATTCTTATGTTTTAAAAATTTCGCATTTCAAAGGAGCCTTATATCAAATCCTCCTAGAAAAATTCGCTGTAGGGAGGGGTTAGGTATATGATATAGGCTGCAATGTATATAGCCTGTGGAGGGGCTTGGTTGGGTTCCACTGATGTGTAAACATCATCCTTTCTTTTTGGCTTGCAAAGCAACAGCTTGATTGGAGAGAAAGATAAAAAACCATTTTTTCCATTTTTCGTAGCTGGACCGTAAGCCTATGGTCGGTTTGAAACTTATGGCCAACCTTGTCAGTGGCGCATTGGCAAGGACCATCGCTCTCTCCTCTCTACTTCCTTCCTTTTCCTTTCTCCTCCACCTCCATTCCCGTGGGATCCACCATTGTCGTCATCTTCTCTAAAATCCCGGTGTGATCCCACCCGCCCTTCCTCTCCTCCTATATTTACCATCGAATCCACTGCCGCCCCTACCTCTCATAATCATATGGCATCCTTTGCCCTTGCTACGAACTCCACCAACTGTCCTCCTCTATCATTATTGTTTTGATGGCACCCCTACCTATCGGTGGTCCTTCACCATCTTAACCATCCCTCTAAACCCACTCTCACGCATCCTACCTATGTCCCTTCCACCGTCCCTAACTTTGAAACCTAATCTGGTAGGCTTGCAAGAGTTCAGATGTTACCAGCGACAAGGTTTGCCAAGCAAGTCATCGTCGTCATTGCCAATGAGTCTTGACATACCTCTCCATCATGTCTCTCACTCTTGTTGCTAAGGATACAATATTCGATGGCTTTCAGCCAACTGAGATTTTGCGATGGATGGATAGTTTTTACATTTATTTGTTACCTTTCTTTATAAAATGCTTAACAGATCAATTTTTGGTCTTGATAAAAAAAATACAGATACTTAGGTAGCAAAGTGATTCCAGTGAACATCCACTCTATAAATCTATAGCATGTCAACTAAATGGTTATAAAATTTTAAAAAAAATTAATAAGATAGATTAATATATAATATATTACTCTAGTTTAAATTACAATTCTAGAAGTTGTAACAAAAATAACAAATTAAATATGACTTATAAAGTCTGTTACGACTTATGAATTTCTCCATGATTTTATCGATACTTGCACATAATTTGTGAAGCTTGTTACGAAGATTTTTTTCTTACGGTGTCCATCTACCGTGTGACACTGTCACACCCCAATCTGACACCACTAGAAAGCCAGTGTTAGTGTTAGATGGGGTGTGCTACTAAGAACAGCAAACCATCCCTAGTGAAACCACGTGTGTCGGTACTATTTCCAATATTCGAAGTTGACACCTATAGTAACAAAATAGTAATCAACATAAAAACTAAATGAATAAATTATATCTTGTTACCATACTGGATAGACCCTCTATAGCAACTTACAAGAAAAGCTACAATAGCGAAACCTAACATGGCTAGCACGTCAATCCATAGGCAATGGCTTGGATATAAGGATGAAACCAAATTCTTCGGTATCTTCCACCTAAAACTTAAGGAAAAAAATAAAAATAATAAAATAGAGAGAGTGGGTACTTTTGTACTCATATGACATGGGAAATGGGAATATACAAGCTACAAAAGAAGACTAGATTTATTTCATAAATCTTTTATTCGAAAACGTTTCGCAACATCTAATTGTAAGTTTTAAAATTCATTTGGAAAGAGACTTATAATCTTAATCCAATACGAGTTGCTTTGCAATAACCCAAACATACTAACAAAGTTTAAGTTTTATTAATAAATTATTAAGCCACGCATGCAACCTTTATCTTATTCTATCTAGAGCTAAACCAGCATCCTTCTTTTCATTAGTTTCTTCTCGGAGCCACCCAAGCTTTAGTTTTCACTTCCTCTCGAAAATCATACTCTATGATACCATCACGGCATCCCAGGCCACACAGACCCGTTCCTGACCACTAAGACATCCATCAATCACCAAGACTAACTCTAGCAACGTTTCTCATTCTCTCAAATATTTTTTATAAAACACTAGCAAACAAAACTACGCTAGAAAAATCACATTTTATTCGTCCTTAACTATAGACACTATTATTTAAATAGTTTAAACTCTGCAGAGTCTGTACGCTTTATCCATACGACACTAAACTGACACCGGATACTTGTCGGCACCTGAAGTTCGTGTCAAGACCTTTACAAAGCTAATCCATGAATATCCTATGTTATATAGTTGGGTCAAATCTCTCAAACCAAGTATTAAGTAAGTCTTATATCTTTATCTATTCATAACATACTTGAAATGTCTCCTATTCCTTACCCATCCTGATCAGTAAAGATCCATAATCTCATCTCCTTATCCTCAATGTTTCATGGTGGATCATATCCATAGATGGAGTGAGGAAGGAGGGCCTTGGATTGATTTGGCTAGGCCAACTTGACAGGTCGGTCAACAGCTTTTAGCCCAAGAGTGAAAGGGTCAAGGAAAGGGTAGAGACGGCCTAGGCTGATGGGCTGAGAGGAGAAGACCCAAAATGAGATGGCCATGGTGGCCCATGACCTCTTCGAGGAAGTGTTGACTGAAGAGGAGATCGATAGCTGATGGCACTCGGTGGTGGTAGCAGTTAACTCCGACGTCTGGTGGCAATTTAGGACAGTGGCTTTAGTCGACGAGTAGTGGGAGAGGCAAGGGAGCTATTGAGTTGTTTGGATGGCTAGGAAAGGGGTGACAACACCTAGCAGCAAGATCTCAAGGGCGGCAACAAGAGGAAACTACGTTGAATGGCGATAAGCAATACGTAGTCACCGGCGACAGATTGGGAGGAATTTAAGGGACGAGAGAGAGGTTCGTGTCCTTAGAATTTAGGTGGTAGTATGATGAAAAGAAGGTTCACCAGTGACGACTGAATGCTTGCGGCGACAACCAGCTTAAGCTTGGGCTAGGTTCAAGATGTGGTGGCATGGCAAGAGCAGACGAGAGGCACGACCAAAATAGAGAAAAATGAGAGAAGTTGCTGGCTTTTATGTCCATGCGATAGCACAAAACTACGAGTGAGAGAGATGACGGAGTGGCTGGGCACATGACGACATGGTGATGTGATGGGATGGCAGTGACAGAATGTAGATGTATGAGGCGCATGGTGCTATGTGGATTTAGGCTATCAACGACGGGATTCTCGGGCGTGGGTCCGTGTTTGGCACAGCCTGACACGGTGCGGTAGGTTCGTGACACATGTGCACATATACGGTGACCGGCTTGGTATTATGTTGATCACATGCGGTGCGAGGGGAAAAACGATGGAGGAGGAAGACAACGGCAATTGCGTGGGTGTGTGTTGAAAATTGCAGGGCCATGGTGGCAGTGAGTGTGCGGGCGACCTTAGGTTGTTGTGGTCGCGCACAGAGAGCAGGCCATGGGCCGATTTATGTGCGGAATGAGTGTTGTGGGACTAGGCTATAGCGGGGGGATGGGTCGCTCGGTGAGGGTGGAGGGAGAGAAAGAGAAGAGGGAGAAATAAAATGGGCCAGGAGAAGGGCCAAATGAATAGGATAATTTTATTTTTTTCAAAGATTTTTAGAATTAAATTTTTGGGGAAAACTAGAAATGATTTTCTAAGAGTGATTTAAGGTTATTTTCTTGGGGAATTTTCTTGCAGAGTTTCTGAGAGTGATTTAAGGTTATTTTAGAGGATTTTGGAGCAGAGATAATATTCTGATCGGATTTAAATTTGATTGTCGGGCTCATAGAGATTGAAAGATTTTTTTAAGAAAATGTTGATTTAAAAATCAAACGTCAAAATTCAAATATCTTTAGTACATAATACATACAAATAACCAAAACCTTTTAAAACTATGATTTTTATTTTAAATAATTTTTAACAACTAAGGATGTTAAAAACAACTTATTTCCAACCTCATCCTTAACATCGGCTCTTTTCTGACTATAGTCTCATCCCACTATTGAACCATATTGACTCTGAAACTTTCTATAACTAGTTACGTATTATTATTCTGACCATCTGAATTTTATTTTATTAAGTTCACATGTATATAAATATATATAAATATATAGAGACATGTATATTGTAACCGAATCCATATTAATAACACACACATCAAACATCATAAATATTTTAAACTATTTTTTTAGTAAAATAAATTATTTATAAAACTAATTATTCATCATAAAATATTATTAGTGATGAAAATAATTTCACAATTTTTTCTTCCGTCGTCCTACGAGTTCAGTTCGGTTTCAGTTAAGTCCGTCGTCCGACTCCCGAGCTCTCAAAAGCTCAGCGCGGTCGTGTGGAATCCGGCCCATTTACGAACCAAGCCGCCTTTGCGCACTGGCGATGAGAGAGAGTGTGTGTCGTACGTACACCTATGGATCGATCGACGATCGTGGAAATTGGTTATGGCTGCGCTTTGATTAGCAGCGACGACGCAGGTGCGCTCCGAGGCCTGCCGTCGACGGCGTTCACTCATGGCGAACCACCAAGCGGCAGCAACGAACAAGGTATTTCATCTACTCATCGTGTATTAGATTGATACGCATCAAACAAATTTATTTTTCTTGCCATCTTAAGTTTATATTTCTAGGGCAATGTGATGAATGCGTTTATATTCCAATGAGTACGCAAATTAGTTACCAGTACATGGAGAAAAAATATGTAGTTTTGGTTCTTATTTATTATCTTCAATTTTCTGAAGAAAATCAGAGCATATGACACATCAAACAAACTTGGTTTTCTCAGCATCTTCATTTTGTTTCAAGGCAACGAGATGTATGCGATAGCTTTATTATTCGCAAATCCTGTACATGGGCAAAAATACAGTTTTGGTTCCTATTTATTGTGCTCTGTTTTCAATTTTCTAAAGAAAATCACAGCATATAATTATTTCTCTAGAAACCTCTTTCCTCAGTGCCTTGCAGTAGTGTACATTATCTCGACGACCGTATAACTAAAATTGAAGACAACAAAGAAGACCAGTTGTTCCATATAGTCGCTCAGCTGGAAATTGACTACCCGTCGTTGCGTTCCAATTATGACCAGGAAGCTGCTCGACTTGCCCGTTGGACAGCTTCGTGATAGAGATATTCACGACACCGTATGGTAATTATGCTGCTGGTACTGCGTAATAATCTCAATTATGCATGCTTTCTTTTAACATTGGAGCATAATCGTTTTATTCTTCAACCCCAAATGTTATTTCATATATTTTGGACACAAATTGTAAACTAATAATTCAGCATAGAGAGCATTCAATTTCACGAAGAAAAAACATACAGACATAACTATACGGACACTTTGCTAGCACAATAATAATACCTACCACCAATATAAGTAGCAGACTGTAATCCACAAATAGAGGCCGGCCCAATGTATACGAAAGACATTCTCTCCTCCTGGACATCTCTCAGCCACCGGCATCAGTTCAGGAACACCCGTAAACTAGAATCGTCCTCTTTAATTTTCAAATTAAAGGATCGATCTTTCAGTTGATGTGTCAACTGATGATTTCTTTTTTTTTCGCCGGGCCGGCGGCGAAGAAAAGCCCTGACCAGTTTTATAAAGATTACGAGTAGATGCTATATATTACAACAAAACATGGTTGTTATGAAAACAACCAATCCTAAACAAGGAAGGGGTTTTGCCGGCAAACGAACTAGCTACCTAGCACAACCAAGGGTAATTAACCTGGTCTGTATCTCTTTGATAGTGATGCCTTCAAGACCAGCAGCATGCCATGCCCGCCACTCTTCTGAAATACACCAGGAGACCACCCTGGCAGTTTTAGTGATTCCCTCCAAGATTTTGGCGTTTCTCTTCTTCCAAATCATCCAAGTAATCTTGATCACTCGAGCCCGAGAAGAGTGCCATCAAGTTTTCATGTTTGATGACATATGTGGGCTCTGAACAAAGTGTAACCGGCTGCGGACCCTATCCCACGCCTGTCTTGTGAAATCACTTATAATTTCGTTCAAGTAGTGCGTAACTAACTGGTAATTTAAGTAGTAGCAAATTAAGGACAGCAGGGAGAGTCAATCGTATCGATCGAGTGTATATGTATACGTGCGTATAAATTAACAAGCTAGTATATAAGTATATAGCTAGTATGTATATACAACATAGTCGTAGGAGTATATATATTAAGGACGATCATGCGCCGCGTTGGTCGTCGTCCTCCTCCTCCTCCGGCGGCTGCAGCTTCTGGGGACGAGGGGCTGCCTCGGAGGAGGCACCGGCCCCAGCCACGGTGAGGTACTCGAGCGCGGTGACAACATCACTGATGGCGGGGCGCATGGTGGCGTCCTCCTGGAGGCACATGGCCGCGATGGCCAGCGCCTGGTAGAGGCCCTTGGTCGGGTAGGCGCCGCGGAGCAGCGGGTCGGCCATCTCGGCGAAGCGCTTCTTGTCCTTGAAGCGCGGGGCGGCCCACTGCACCAGGTTCTGCTCGTCGTGAGGGCGGGCCATGTCGATGGCGCGGCGGCCGGTGACGATCTCCAGGAACACGACGCCGAAGCTGTAGACGTCGGAGCAGGTGGTGAGCTTGCCGGTGAGCGCGTACTCGGGGGCGCAGTAGCCGTAGGTGCCCATGACGCGGGTGGAGACGTGAGTCTTGTCGCCGACGGGGCCGACCTTGGCGAGGCCGAAGTCGGAGAGGCGAGCCTGGAAGGTGCTGTCCAGCAGGATGTTGGAGGCCTTGAAGTCGCGGTAGATCACCGGAGGGCGCGCCGCATCGTGCAGGTGCTCCAGGCCACGGGCGGCGCCCTGGGCGATGCGCATCCGCGTGGTCCAGTCCAGCGAGGCGGCGCCCGGCGGGAGGTCGAGCAGGTGATCCTCGAGCGAGCCGCGCGGCATGTACTCGTAGACGAGGATGCGGTGGTCGGCGTCGGTGCAGTAGCCGAGCAGCGTCACCAGGTTGGGGTGCTCCAGTAGGCTGAGCATGAGCACCTCCACAAGGAACTCTCGCGTGCCCTGCATGCCGTTGCGGTCCAGCTGCTTCACCGCCGCCTCCGTCACTGCGCCGCCCTTCCCCTTGAGCCGCCCCCGGTACACCGGCCCGAAGCCGCCCTCCCCCAGCAGCGACTCCGGCCGGAACCCGCCGGTCGCCTCCGACAGCTCGCCATACGTGAAGGCCCGCGCCGTCACCTTGCCCTTGCCGATCTTGAGGATCTCGTCGGCCACGCGCTTGTGCCGGTACGTCACTGCATCCATGCGACATCCGTTATTAATTAATATTCCGTTGTGAGTATGTTGCAAGATCAGCCAGGATGGATGGATGGATGGATGCTTACCTGACTCTGCGACGATCTCGTTGACGAGGTTGACGAGGTTGCTGTTGTTGGTCCTGCTGCTCCCGCCGCCGAGGCTCCTCTCCGACGCAGCTCCTGCTGCTGCATTCTTCTTCTTGCTGCTGTTGCTGCAGCCGCTATAGGATGTAGAGGGAGGCGCTCCAGCCGGTGCAGGCCCTCCGTCGCCGCCGCTTCTGTCGTCGGACTGGAAGCAGCAGAAGATGCCCATTATATGCTACTATTCGGCGCTTGCTATGCTAGCTTCCTGGCCTCCACGAACAGGAATGAATCCTGGAACCAGATCGATCGAATTGTGCTCCTCAAGCATCCATCCGGTCCAATCCAATCCAATCCAATCTGACAGCTGATTCAAGATCAGGCCTAGCTAGCCAGCTGATAAATGTATATATATAATCGAGATTTATGAAGGATGATCGCCGGACGGCGAGCTTGTACCGTACAAAAGTAAGTACAAACTGCCGGCGAGCGAGGCGCGCGCGCGCGAATGGCAAAGGGAAATCCCGATCGCTTAATAACTGTTGTGGCATTGGATGGGGTAAATTAATTCGTCCCTTAGTTTAATTGTTGCGGTGACAAAACAAAACAAAAGCAGAGGTGCTCTGCTTCTGCTCTCTTTTTTTTGGATGCATGCATGGCTAATCATTCTGAGCCAGAAACCAACCAACGGCTGCAAACCGCATGCCGGCCTGGCCGTCCTAAATCTATCGATGCAACGCCAACTATATTAAGACTGGGCTTCCATATCGATGTAATTAATTGGATTTTGCATGGCGGACGGATTGCCCTAATTGGCTAATTGCCAGGGCGTGCAGTGTGATACTCTAATAGATTGCAGAAATACCACAGTAGAGTACTTAACTTGATGAGCTGACATGAAATCGATGCAATTAAGCTTTCAGGTCTGTTGGTCGTTGTGTGCAACACTGCAATTATACATGCATATTCAGCAGGAGCAGCAGCAGCAGCTGCTGCTGCTGCAGTAGGACAGTAGCTAGCTCGGCACCGAGGTTCCGACGTAGCCGAAGCCGACGATGAAGGCGGCGGGCGACTGGAGGAGCAGGTAGATGTAGAAGCTGTCGCGCCCATAGGCGATGTCGTACACGGCGCAGTAGAGCAGGCACGCCCCCAGGAGGATCTCCGCCACATGGACACCGCCGCTGCTGCTGCTCGTCGTCTTCTTCCTCATCGTCTGTTGTTTCGTGCCGTCACTCTTGCCGCCGAGCTTCTCGGTGACGACCCACTCGTTGGCGCGGCTCGCCTCCAGAAGGCCGATCACCGTGGCCTTGGTTCGGTGCATCGACTGTTAGATCCCTAGAGCGGCACTGAACGAACACCCATAAACTCAGGCGAACGCCGTGGAGGACGAACATATGCTGTTGGACTGGGAAGGCACTCGAATCGTTTGGGCTGCAAACCTTGCAGCGTTTTCTGATGCATAACTCTGATTAAATACACGAATTGAAGACATAGCACTCACTCATTTACCACACGTCGCGCGATTTTGGCGCGTCCATCCCCACGCCCACGACAGCGCCAATGACGGAGAGCCCAGGTCTGCGTGCTCACCACCAAAAATTCAGCAACCGGAAAAAGACAACGGCTTGGTCACGCGAAGATCTGAGAGGTCTGCTTAACTCAGTGTAGGTCCTTAAATCTCGAGGTTCACGATCATGCCAGTCAATAATTGATAAGGAGATGGGATAAGATATGTAAGCCGATCGGTCGAAAGAACTGTCTGACTCTCTCTATCGGCTGGGTACCGATAGAGATGAGAATGCTAGCGCATCGGCTGAAAAGCCGATGAAAGTGCGAGATATAGACACGTGTAACGCACTAAATAGCTTATCAACCAAAGAGCCGATGGCGCTACCCGCATCTGATGCACGGAGCGGGAGCCGATCCCCACGAAGCCACGCGGGCGGCAAGCGATCGCAGTAACGGCGCCGTTAGAACCAGGCTCAATAGATCGGACCTAACCAAGACAGTATGATGCCGAAGGTTAACGACACTGAGACGGCGGGGCTTGGACCGAACATGACGATGAGATAGGAGAGATAAGATGCCATCGGCTACCTACAAGCCTAACGCCTGACGCGGTCCTACGTCTAAAACCATCGACCGCACGACGATGGGGACCTACGTTTAGGATAACTTATTGGCTACTCACTCCGATGAAACGCCGTAGAGAAACCTATAGACCTAAAACTCAATCCTCCATCGGCAAACTCGTAGATCGGACCTAACCGATGCAGCACGAAACTGATGACGGCGGAGGGAGTTTGATAGGCCGATAAATCTTGCACGGATGTGATGCGGTACACCTAATTTGACTAAGAGTTCGAACTTAAATGATGTAGCCTTGGATAGAACAAAATATATCAGAATAGTGGCGGGACTTACCCTTTCACCGGAGATCAAACTTAACCGATGCAGCCTCGCGTTGAGAGCCAGAACCCGCCGGTAAATACCTAGATGAACTAGGGTGGCGATGCGCCGAAATTATATATTGATCAAGAGATTTTTCACATGTTTACAGGAGGTCTATATTTATACCCTGGATTTACAGTGTCCGACGCGTTTACAACAACCATCAAATGTTATCTCTTAACAAAAATAACGAAAAATATCTCTAAAGCAGTTAACTGAACTAACTCATACTTCCTAACCATATAAGATACAATTTAACTAAAGATAATACCCTGCCATGAATGCCATGGCTACTCTACAAACTCGGTCTTAAATAATTTTTTATTTTTAGACCGAATCTTTCTTTGCTTCACTCGATTGGTTTCCTTCCTGTAGCAATCGGACCTCCTTTCACTCAAGCCGATCCTTTTCCATCCTCTCCTTGGGCTTCTCGGACCTGACCCCATCGGATAATTCTCTATCTTCAAACCGATCCAATCTTCTACTAATTTAATCGGTTTTTCTATAGTACCGATCGGCTTTGTCCCACGAGCCGATCAGTATTTATATCAGCCGATCATGTTTACAGGCTGAATCAAATTCTAGCGTTAACACCGTGGTGAGCTATTCTCGCCCACGGCCTTCTACGCATGCACGACGAACCACACAAATCAATGCTCATGCATGCATACTGAAAGTAAAATGCAAGAATGAATACAGCAAGGCTTATCTAAAAAAAATCCTCCTAAGCCTTGCGTATCTTACTGAGATCAACGAGGCCAAGCCTGTCGCGCAGCTCAATGAAGCGCTCACATGTAGGGCCTTTGTTAAGATGTCTGCCAGCTACTCAGCGGTACCAATGGAGACTATGTTCACCCTTCTTTCTTCGACACATTCACGAATGAAATGAAATTTTGTGTCTATATGTTTACTGCGATCGTGGAAGACTGGGTTCTTACTCAGCTGGATGGCAGTCTGACTGTCGATGTAGATTTTTGCCGCGCCTTCCTTCTTTCCCTTCAGTTCGGACAGGAGACATGTCAGCCACACACCTTGACAAGTAGCAATAGTCCCTATGATGTACTCTGCTTCATAGGAGTATAGAGCTATGACCTTCTGCTTTTAGCTCTGCCAGATGATGACATTGTTGCCAAGGAAGTAGAGAACGCCGGAGGTACTTCTACGGGTGTCGATGTCCCCGGCATGATCGCTGTCGTTGAAACCGACGAGACGCACGTCCATCTCCTTCCTTGTGTAGTAGCAGCCATAGTCTAGAGTACCGGCGATGTAGCGTAGCACCCTCTTCACGGCTACCATGTGCTCGGTGGTCGGTTTCTCCATGAACCGACTCACATAGCCCACCGAATAGGCTAGGTCCGGTCTGGTGTTTACCAAGTACCGTAGTAACCTGACGATGCTCCTGTAAGCTATTACGTCGACAGCAGGTGCAGTGCTCTCCTTGCTCAACTTGAGGCATGGCTTCATGGGGATCCAGCTGTGATTACATCTAGCCAGACCAGTGTTCTGTAGAATCTTTGCTGCATATGCACCTTGGCTCAAGGAGATGCCGCTCACCGACTGCGACACCTCTAGACCAAGATAGTAAGTTAGCAGCCCCAAATCACTCATTTGGAACATGTCCTTCATCTGCGACTTGAACTCGTCGATATCACACATGATGCCTCTAGTGATCACGAGATCATCGATGTAGACTCTCACAACGAGACGACGTGCGCCCTCACCGTGAAGGTACATAGCGTGTTCTGAGTCGCTGCGCCGAAAACCAAGCCTGATCAGCAAGTTATCCAGTTTCGCATACCATGCACGGGGAGCGTGACGAAGGTTGTACAGCGTCTTGACGAGACGTAGCACCTTGCCCTCCTGCCCTTTGAGGACAAAGCCCGACGGCTGCTCGACGTAGACCTCCTTCTGTAGCTTGCCATTGAGGAAGGCCGATTTAACATCCATGTGATGGACAACCTAGCCTCGTTCGCAGCATGTGCAAGTAGGAGTCGCACGGACTCTAGACGTGCCACTGGCACAAAGACTTCATCGAAGTCGACCCCTTGTCGCTGCACATACCCCTTCGCGACCAGCCGGGCTTTGTACTTAGAGATGGTCCCGGCTGCATCTTTCTTCACCTTGAAGACCCATTTGAGCCCAATGGGTCGCGATCACGATGGAGGTTCGACGAGCTCCCATGTATCGTTCGCCTCAATCGTCGTCATCTCGTCAAGCATGGCGTGACGCCAACACTCATGCTCCTACATCTTGGAGAAGCTGGTCGGCTCGATGTTGCTGGCTAGAAGAAGGTGCTCCTCCAACTCCCGTTGTGCTAGGCTAGGTGTCGATGAAGGTCCTAGTACGTTGTCTAGCTGGTGGAATCGAAGTGGCACTTCTTTATCATAATCAGCGTCCAGGTCTGCCTCGCCCTCCGGTGGTAATGCAAACTCCACCTTTCCTCCTGCATCATGTGCTGGAGTAGCGAGCGGACTCCACCTAGCATCAAGCATTGCTGGTGTAGAGGATGGTGTGGGTGACGTCGAGGTAGAGCCCAGAGAGACCGGCGTAGTGGTGCTGGTGGAGATTACAGTGTCTGGCTGAGCATTCTCAATGGACTCTAGCTCGGCTCTAGCGCGGGGCGCATGGTGGTGATGACGATGTCGCGGCTCACGTACACACGCTTTGCCATTGGATTGAAGACACGATATGCCTTGGTCCTAGCCTTGTACCCAACGAAGATGGTGTGGAAGCTTTGGTTATCCAGCTTCTTCTGGTTGGGTGTTGTGACCTTCATGTGTGCGACACAGCTGAAGGTGCGCAAGTGGTGAACGCCGCCGATGCTCTTAGACGATACGCGATTGAGCAGGTAGACGGCTATGGTGACTGCCTCTCCCCAGAATATACCAGGGAGATTCTTCACCTTCAGCATACTTCTAGCAGTGCTCACAGCGGACTGATTTCACCGCTCGATGACACCATTCTGCTGAGGGGAGTATGGCGCCATGAGCTCACGGCGCACGCCTAGCTCGGCATAGTACTTTTCGAAGTCCTGATGGCACCCGTTAGGGTTTAGTCCCGATCTTTCAATAAGAGATGCAGGATAACTCGATTGGGGATGGAGGCGACGTTCAAGGCCCAACAACAACAGTCCAAGGACGATGCGCCTTAGCAACCGATACACCGTCTCCAAGGTCGACGCGAACTTACGGTGCGCGACAACCCAGCCACTAGGGCACTCGTCCTGCAAGCAATCGAAGAACAAGTAAAACAAGCACTGAAATTACTAGATATTGAGATGAAAGATTCACTCTGAATTCACAATATGACGGGGTTCCAGAGACACAGACGGGTGATCTAGCCGACACGCGCGCTGTGTGTAAATAGTAAGACGCTAACTCTAATCAACAAAAAAACCCTCTTCTTGGCGGCGGCTGAAGGTTTAAGAAGAGGGGAAGATGATCACAGGGGTGCTGGGGTCGTGCTCAACCCTAGGACGCGCCCCTAATGGGCTCAACTTGATACATGGCCCATTGGGTCCAAAAGAGGTGACGCAGCACCGTGGATAGAAAAACACTCGATGTAATTTTTTCTGTAGATGTCTGTGGGTATATTATATGCCTAATTTCGAGTCCGTATGAAAAAGATATGACTGATTTAAGGAACGTCACTCGAATCAGGACTCTATTTCCTTTCTAGTGGCGGCGGGATCAAAGGCAATACAAAACACAAAAAGAAACAGATCAAACTATGGATGAAAAGTGATTTGGTGGGCGGCAGCGATGGTGGTGATGATGGCTAAAACAATGGTGGTGGCGGCGGTGGTGAAGATGGCGATGTACGGTGGCAAGAACTTGAAACTCTAATTGCCCAAACACTAAGACCAGCAAATTAACACAAGCATGCAATCGAAAACTCAACCAGCTCTAACTAAGCAGTCCTAGTAAAAAAAAGCTCAAAGGGTTCTAAGGATTGTGGAGAACTAATCCACTATTTTTTGTTGGCTTTTTTTTCTAGACTATAGGAAAATAAATTAAACAACGAAGGGCAGAAAGTCTCTCACCGATCAACCGCGCTCTGATACCAACTGATGGCAGCCGCTAGGGTTTAGTCCCGATCTTTCGATGAGAGGTAGAGGATAACTCGATTGAGGGATGGAGACGACGTTCACGGCCTGACTACAACCTTCCAAGGACGATGCGCCTTAACAACCGATACACCGTCTCTGATGGTCGACGCGAACTTGTGGTGCGCGACAACCTAGCCACTAGGGCACTCGTCCTGTAAGCAATCGAAGAACAAGTGAGAACAAGTAAAACAAGTATTGGAATTGCTAGATATTGAGATGAAAGAGTCACTCTGAATTCACAATATGGCGAGGTTCCAGAGACAAACAGATAGACGGTCTAGCCGACACGCGAGCTATGTGCAAGTAGCAAGACACTAACTCTAATCAACAAAAACCCCCTCTTCTTGGTGGCGGCTAAAGGTTTAAGAAGAGGGGAAGACGACCACAGGGGTGCTGGGGTCGTGCTCAACCCTAGGACGCGCCCCTAATGGGCCCAACTTGATACACAGCCCATTAGGCTCAAAAGAGGTGACGCGGCACCATGGACAGAAAAACACTCGGTAGAAAAATGACAATTCCGGCCGCTCCAGAATGGATATTGATATGGGCTAGATCCATTTGAAAGTAGACTTGATAACTTTTCCATTAAGTACTTACAAGCCCAAATCGGAGTTCACATGAAGTCGTGGCGACCGTCAGAATTTGGCACTGTCCTGCAATCCGAATCCATCCCGCGCTAATTCTCTTTCCGTTGGATCCTCTCCATCGTTCCTGAGTAAAACAAGAGTGCACGTGTCTCCAGGGTATAAAGAAGAGGAATATAAACTCAAGAATGAACTCACCTGATAGTTGAGTTGATATGGACGAGCGCAGGTAATTGGACCATGAGTGGATGTATCGATAGTGTTGATGTCCTCATCAAGTCCCATGCCAAGAACTCTCCTCCTCGGTCCGTGCAGAGTACACGAACCAGCTTCCTAGTCTTGCATTCTGCTACTGCCTAGATGCGCTTCATTGTCGTGGTAGCGGCGTCCTTCGAAGGTAGAAGAGCGATCCACATGCATCGCAAGTAGTCATCCACTAGAAGAAGAAAATAGCGGTTTCCAATAGGCGTTGGTGGCGTGATGGGACCACAGATGTCCCCGTGCAGCAGATGTAGAACCTCGGTTAAACGCGTGAGGGCACGTTGTGGGAACGGCATCCGCCAGTGCTTGTCAGAGAGGCATGCGTTGTAAACTTGATTGCGCGAACAAGCTCTTTACGTCCCATCTTCCTCAAAGCGCCGAAGTTGATATGCCCAAATCGAGCGTGCCAAAGCCACATGTCCTCCGTTGCGTGTGCTGCCAGGCACACCGGTCGTGCTATGTTGGCATCAAGCACATAAAGCCAACTTGGGCTCTGGTGAACCTTTGCGAGCAAGCGACGCTCCTCATCACGGATCCGCATCACTCCTCCTTCGACGAGCACCTAAAACCCTACCTCATCGAGCTACCAACACTGATAATGTTCAGGGTGAGGTGAGGGATGAAATACGCGTTGGTAAGGATGTGGTGCTCCCCGTTCTTGCAGGCAAAGAGGATGGTGCCATGGCCCTCGTTCTTGACGACAGAACCGTCGCCGAAGCGCATTGTGCTGATGATGCCGGTGTTGAGGTCGGAGAAGATGCCACGAGTACCAGTCATGTGGTTCGTGGCTCCAGTATCTAGGATCCAGCGACTTGGATCCTGGGTCACCACCTCGTCGAAGGTGGCAAACACCTTCGCCTCCAATAACTCCAGCTGATATGGTAACTTGGCGGCGTTAGAGATGGGGGCGGCGCCGGTGTTGTCTAGCGGCGTGGGCTCAACCTGGTGTGCCGTGTCACCCAAAACAGCAATGATGTTGGTGTTGGAGGGTGGCGGGAGCTCGACTTGAAGCGATGTGGTGTCATCTGCGACAGTGCTGAGGTTGGGGTGCGATGAGAGCTTGGCCTGAAGCGGTGTGGTGACATTGGCGGTGGGGCTGGGATTGGGGAATGGCAATAGCGTCTTAGGGGAAATGGATAGGGTTGACGCCGAGTCCCCTTCCTCGGCTGTATAAACGAACATGAGGGTAGGCTCATCATCATGGTTCACATGGGCATGCTCTTCCACCTTTAATATCCCATGTCCCTTTGCCGCATCATGGGCCACATGGGCCCAATGTCCCTTTTTGCTGCAACGCCTACACTCGTCATCTGCCCCGGCACGAGCTGTGCCAGACAAGCCGCGCCCGACGCCTCTGTTTCCACCACCGCGGCCGCGTGGCTTGCCTTAATCACGCATCTTGCCACGACCGCCGGAGTTGGAGCCACCACGGCCAGACTCCTGCTTCTTGTACCTCTCCAGCCACTACTCCTCCATGAGAAGTAGTTTGCCGCCGACAACTTGAGGCAACATAGGTTCAGCATCCTTCACCGCGTTCAGCCGTCCAGTGACCTCTTCGATGGACAGATATCCAAGGTTTCAATGGAGATCACGAGTTGCTTGTACCTGGAACGCACGACGTGTAGGTACTTCACCACGACCTTGGCGTCTGGCTCGAGATCACCCAAAGTTGCCAGCCGCTAGACAATACCGGTGAGGCAGAGCGCAAAATCCTCAATCGCCTCGCCGTCACGGAGAGTGATCGCCTCATACTCGGCACGAAGGTTCAGCGCCGTCGCCTTCTGCACACGGTCGTCGCTGATGTGAAGTGTCTTGATGGCCTCCCAAGCTTCCTTGGCGGTCGCCTTGGTCACAGGCGCTGACACCATTTCTGCCGGGACAGCGCTGCAGATCATGTCGAGTGCACTGCGGTCGTCGTTGAACTCAACATCATCATACTCGACGGCGTCCCAGATGTGGCACGCCTGTATCTTCAGCTTCATTCGAAGTGACCATTCGTGATAGTTCGTCCTTGTCAGCTGCGGCCAGTTGCCGGAGCTGCTGCCTTCCCGAATGATGCGCTCGATCACCACCTCCCGCGGACGGCGTGCATACCAAGTGCGCAGATGACGCATGTCGCGCGTGCATGATTGGCGTCGTGGAGAAGACGAGTGTGATGGCGTCTTGTTGCCGGAGCCACCAGTATTCTCCCTCTCAATGCCCGACAGGTACGGCCTTGGGGTTACAGTGATGAAGCCATGGTCACTACGGATCCCGATCAACCTTACTCTGATATCAAACGTCAGATCCCTAGAGCGGCACTGAACGAACACCCGCGAACTCAGGCGAACGCTGTGGAGGACGAACACATGCTGTTGGACTGGGAAGGCACTCGAATCGTTTGGGCTGTGAACCTTGTAGCGTTTTCTGATGCATAACTCTGATTAAATACACGAATTGAAGACAGAGCACTTAGTCATTTACTGCACGTCGCGCGATTTTGGCGCGTCCATCCGCACGCCCACGACAGCGCCAATGACGGAGAGCCCAGGTCCACGGCGAGCTATTCTCACCCACGGCCTTCTACGCATGCACGGTGAAGCACACAAATCGGTGCTCATGCGTGCATACTAAAAGTAAAATGCAGGAATAAATACAGCAAGGCTTATCTAACGTCGACATAACGTTCTCGAACAGGTTCCAGAAGATGAGCAGATGCCAGGAGCGAGGCGTGCAGGCGGCGTTCAGCACCGTGATGGCGGCGGGCACGTAGAGCCCCACGTACTTGGGGAGTCGCACGTCGCCGCCGGTGAGAGCGCAGGCCGGGATGACCACGCAGTAGAAGCCGAAGGTGACGAGGTGCGCCACCACCTTGCGCACGAAAAAGAAGCCGTAGAGCAGGTGCAGCTTCTTCCACAGCGACACGCGGCGGCTGGCCAGGACCTCCCGGAACATCTTGCGTAACAGGTTGCCCGGGCGGCATGACCAACGGTGCTGCTGGTACCGGTAGGCGCGCAGCGTGCTGGGCAGCTCGTTGTGCACCGCCACGTCGTCGGCGTACAAGAAGCGCCACTCCCGCAGGCTGGCCCGCACGGCCAGGTCCATGTCCTCCACCGTGGTGCGCTCCTTCCAGCCGCCGGCCGCGGAGGCGCCAGACGCCGGCCGTGCCGTTAAAGCCGAAGAAGGCGGGCCGTGCCATTAAAGTCAAAGAAGGCGTGGGCATTTAGACGAGAAATATGGAGAAGACTCAACAAAGATCACAACAAGCATTATAGCCAAAACCTTTTATAACTATTCAACCGATTCATAGTAACAATATCGAGGATATTAAGAGAGATTACCGACGATACAACACTAAAAATAATACATACTAAAAATAATACAAGTCTAACATATCCCGTAGCCATAACGTCAATCAAGTCGAAGAATACTAATGTAGAAAGACACTTGATGAATATATCAGCATACTGAGATATTGTAGAAACATGAATGACACGGACTGCCTTAAGAGCGACCTTCTCTCAGACGAAATGTAAATCGATCTCGATGTGCTTAGTACACTGATGCTAAACCAGGTTTATCGAGAGATAGACCACGCCAATATTATCATAATAAACCAGTGTAGCATAAGTCGAGAGAGTATGGAGCTTATGTAAAAGTTGACACAGCCAACAGGTCTCAGCCACTACATTGACAACAACCCTGTACTCTACCTCTGTGCTAGAACGTGATATTGTGATTTAGCGCTTAAAGGATTAGGAGACCAAGTTATCACCAAGAAAGATGACATAGCCTAAAGTAAACTTTTGAGTATCGAGACAACCGAATCGTGTGTAGGAGACCGCCGAATGACCAGACCATGATCCATAGTGTTGCATACATAGCGGAGAATCCGCTTCAAGGCGGCAAGGTGAGGCTCTCAGGGATTATGCATATGAAGGCACACTTGCTAAACAGCATAGACAATATCAGGTCTAGTAAACGTGAGGTACTACAAAACTCCAGCTAAACTCTGGTAGTTAGTTGGATCTAAAACAGGAGCTCCCTTAGAGAAGGAGAGCTCTAAGTATATGTCCACTGGTATAGAGCAGGTCTTGCAATCACTCATACCAGAACGCTTGAGTAGCTCAAGGCTATACTGACGCTAACTGAGGAAGAGACCAAAGGACTACTAAGTGATGCTAATACTAAGAAAATGATGAAGATTAACCACATTCTTCATAAAGAACTCAGACTGAAGTGCCGAGATTAGCCCAGTAGAGCAAGGCTAAGGAGGAAGCTATCAAAACAATGTTATCAACATAGAACAGGAGATACAGTCAGCACCAAGATCCGCCAATTGGATGTGTTGTTTGTAGTCCATCCAGACCCAATCTGGTTAGTTCAGGAAAGATTTGTCAGAGAGGACATGGTGGGCAAGGGTGTACTTGCCAAGAATAACGAGGAAGTAAGGTTGAGGGTGATAGGCACAAACGTCTTGACGTTGAGAACGGTGACGAACGGGCAAGGGAGGCCATAGCTTCATCCTCTAGAGGCACGTCATCCATGGACGATGTCATGGGTGATGAAGTTGTAGCATGTAGAGAGGTGAGGATGGTGCACACGATATCTACGGTGGTCGTGGCGATGACATCAACTAGCTATGATAGCGACGACATCGACGAGAACGGCGTTGGAGGCCACAACGCCTGTAGAGGAGAGGACAACTGTGCGAGTGGTGGCACCAGCTGCGATAATGATGACATCGGCGAGAGTGGCATTAGAGGCCGTAGTGCTCGTAGAGGAAAGGACAATTGCATGAGTGGCCGTGGCTACACCGGTGGCATCGACTGTCGCCGTGGGCAGCGTAGAGAAGTCGATAGACTTAGCCATAAGAGCTATCAAGGTAGAGAGGAATGGAAGAGTATGATCTGATAAGTCTGATACCATGAAGAGTTTAAGCGAGAAGTATCAAGAATGCTCGATATGATAATAGATTGATCATGGAAACCACAGTATATGTAGCTGAAACCTTTTATAATTGTTCAGTCGATTTGTCGCAATAATATTGAGGACATTAAAAAAGATTACCGATGATATAACACTAAAAATAATACATTTAAAAAATAATACAAGGCTAACACCCACCTCCTACTCAACATGGAAGTGGTAGTCGAGGGACATCTCCTGAATGCACGTGGGCAGGCACTCATTGGCATTGACGAAGCGCCACCTCGCCTACACTAGCCCTACCGCCAGGTCGGCCATAAGCAGCGGGATGATGCGGAGGAGGAAGTCAGCATCAGGCTAGAAGTCAGTGTCGAAGATGGCAACAAACTCACAGTCATAGGCGTAGGGCCTGCATGTGCATGGCACCAGCCTTGTACTCGCTCCGGTTGCATAGGTTCTTGTACCGGATGCTCATGTCCTTGGAAGCCACCGCGAGCACTCAAACTCCACCATCTCCATCCACTCAAAGCTTTTCTGTGAGTTTGGTCTCATATTTGGGAAATTAAATTTACAACTTGTTCTCATCCTTTTAATGTTCATCCAAAATAATGAAAAAATGATAATATAAAATTTCATATAAATCTAACTTCACATAAGGAAAGTCCATGTATTTTCATGGGACAGGAAGTGTAACTACTCTCTCAATTTTATATTATAAGATTTTTGATTTTTTTTAAAAAAATCAGATTTGTGCAAGGAAAGGGTTATCGAAGAGGGCTCTTAAAAGGAAGAAGACGATGCAAATAATATGTAGGAGAAGATGACAACATACATATGGAAGATTATTTCAGAGGTGTTTGGAGTGACCAAAGAGAGTGGATGTGAAACTAAAGATTTTTTGTGGTGAAATAAAGACGCGTAAAGAGCTATTAAGGAAAAGAAAGAATGCTATAAATATTTATATCATGATAGGAGTAATGATAATATGGAGAAGTACAAGGTGGTAAATAAGACTGCAAAATGAGTTATAAGTGAGATAATGGGGTAGGCTTTTCAGGATCTGTATCAATGTCTAAGTACGAAAGAAGGAGAAAATAATATCTATAGAATGGCTAAAGCTCATGATAGTAAGACAAGATATTTTAACCAATTTAAGTATATTAAGCATAGGAGGGAGTATCTCTTCATAAAGGAAGATGAGATTAGATATAGATGATAAAAGTATTTTGACAATTTATTCAATAGTGGGAACGAGGACATCACCGTCCAATTGAACGACTCTTCGTATAACACTAATAGGAGCTTTGTGCGGAAGATACAAGAATGTAAGGTTAGAAAAACTTTGAAAAAAATAAAAGAGGATAAGGCGATAGGCTATGATAGTATTCCAATCAATATATGGAGATGTCTTGGAGATATAGCTATAGTATAACTAACCAAGTTATTTAATAATATTTTTTAATCGAACACTATACCTGATGAGTGGAGGAGAAGTATATTGGTACCAATCTATAAGAATAAGAGAGATATCTAAAGTTTTACTAATTATTAAAAAATTAAGTTGATAAGCCACACTATAAAGATATAGGAGAGATTTATCGAACACCATTTGATAGGAACGATACGGATCTCTATGAACCAATTTCGTTTCATGCCTAAAAGATCAACTATAAAAGAAATTTTGTTAATAAGATAAGTTATAGAGTGGTTTAGAGAGCAGAATGATCTACATATGGTTTTTTATTGACTTAGATAAGTCTTATGACAAGATAGCAAGAAATATTATGTGGTGGGCTTTGAATAAACATAAAATCCTAACAAAATATATCTATCTCATGAAATATATGTACAATAATGCTATGACTTGTGTTCGAACAAATGATAATAACATAAGTTACTTCGTAATTAAAATAGGACTACATTAGGAATCAGTCTTGAGCCCATACCTTTTTGTCTTAGTAATGGATGATGTTACAAGAAACATACAAGGAGATATCGCTTAGTGTATGCTTTTTGTAGATAGTGTAGTGTTAATTGATGAGAGTCAATTAGGACTAAATAGGAAACTAGAGTTATGGCGGTAGACTATTGAGACTAAATGTTTTAGAGTAAGCATAACTAAGACTGAATACTTAAGTTGTGATTTTGGTACTATTGTACATGAAGAGTGAGATGTGAGTTTAGGAGGCTAAGTAGCATCTAAGAAGAACACTTTTCGATATTTGGAATCGATGCTATAAATAGATGGGGATATTGATGCGAACATTAGCCATAAAATCAAAACGGACTGATTAAAGTAACGCCAATCATCTGACATCCTCTGTGATAAGAGGGTACCGCAGAAGTTAAAATTTAAGTTTTATAAAATAACGATTAGAGCTGATATGTTATATGAGACAGAATATCAGTCTAAAAAAGGTGTCATATTTAACAGTTGAGTATTAGAGAAATACGTATGCTGCGCTAGATTTATAGTCATATAAGAATGAATTGAGTATGAAATGAGAATATATATGATCAACTAGTAGTATTAGTATCAATTGAAGAAAATATTGTTCAACATCGTTTAAGGTGTACCAGAGACGCTAGTACAATGTGATAATAATATAAAGAGAGGTAGAGTATAATAAAAATTATTATGGAAAAGGGTAATAAAAAGTGATTTGAAAGTATAGGATATACATAAATATCTATATTTAAATAAAAATGTTTGAAGGAACTGTGATTTTTAACACTACTCTAATTGTTTAAACTGAAAGTTTGTGTTGTAGTTGTTGATGAGTAAGTTTACAGTAAAATATATCGATATATTAGTTTCATTAAATTAAATATTAAATATATTTTTATTTTATATTTATTTTTTATTGAAAATATTGCTATATTTGTCTATAAATTTAACAAAATTAAATAAAATTAATTTTTAGAAAAGTCGTTGTAGCTAACAAGTCCATGTACTTACCCTTATGACCGAGTCTGTGGAATCGTCCAGCACTTGAATCAACAGCTTATCAGATGACCATGTCATCCCGCATGCGGCACCGATGGAAAGTAGATAAACCTGTATGCACGCTCCCATATTCATTAGGGCAAGAAAAAACAAGTCGCTCTTAGACAATGCACATCACTTATAGATTATTATTTAAAAACGGTTGTCTAATTATTATATTTTTAAAAAATAGTTTTATTACATTTTCCTTCTTTCCCCACTCTTATGCAAAAAATTTCTTTTATCTCAGGCTAAAAGTCAATACTAAGCTTAATACCAAAGTTTCTCTCTCCTTATCGTCTCTCTCCTCCAAGTCAGAGGATTGGTATAGCTTGGGCCAATTATTAATTGTTGTTGTACATGTCCTTAGTCATTTGAATTAATACATATGGAAATATTTAATGCCCTTGACAATATAGGTTTTCTGCATAAGCAATATAGAATATTATGTCCCATGTCGCTCCAGATGCATGGAAGGTTAAATTGTACCTAAACTTCAAAAAACCAAATACTCCCTTCAATAAAAATAAAATACCGTTTTAGATTTTTCAAATCCAACAAGACATAATTTTGATCATTTAATTTATTTACATAAAATAGAAAGAATAGTCTATCCAAGAAACAAACTATCACACAAGTAAAGCCCGCAATGCATAGATCATAAGGAACATACATACCACTTTAGCATACTTTGCAAACACACGAGTGCAACATACTGATTCTAGAAAAAAAACATATCAATAGAATCCAAACAAAAGTCACTTAAAGAATATAATATTATTATGAAATGTTTTGTTGTAGCAAATTTGGTGATATTATTTTCATATGCAGATATTTTGGACAATAATTATGGTCAAAATTAATGTACGTTGACTCTTAAAGCAACGTTGTTTTATGACTGGAGGAAGTGACAAGATATTAGGCTAGAAAAGTGTATGTATGTACTAGTTGAATTTGTTATTTTGATATATTCTTAAAGGGCACATGTCCTTAATCAGTGCATATGACGTACTCCTATATTTTCAGGACTGCTTATCCAGATATGTATCGACTTGATCGTTTCGCACAAGCTAGCTAGCGATCTGCAGCCAGGCCTGTGGTACATGCGTACCATCAGGTATGAAGAAGCGGACAGAAAAAATGGCATGGGGACACTGTTGGAAAGCAAGGCAGAAAGAAAACAAGACAGTGATGACGCGCGCGCTAGGCGCAAATATATATATATATATATATCATCAGTTAATAAGTCCTTGTTTCGAGATGTAGTGACGTACACTGCTAGAGCTAGAGTTAACGTACTGTTGCAATACCATGCATATATACTTTATTAGGCATATAAATGTACTTTCATATATACCTTGTTCCGTGTTTATATAGATTTGTTAATTTACTTTAGACGTGGACAGGCATGTAGTGGAAGCATGGAGAGTAAGTTCAGCATGAACGCATCCAACTGACCATGCATGCAAATTAACAATGTACTATATGTATGCGAAGTTTGTTTTAAAAAAACAAATAATAATAATAATAATAAAGCCAGGCATAGTTTTGCATGAGGAATTGAAGCACAGGCAAATTAACCAGCAGCTGGCAGTGGCATCGCGCGCGGCCGCACGCAAGCTGAATTAATTGGGGGATCCTAATTTATTTCGGTTAATTTTGATTTCACGTGCTGGTTCTGATTGCTTAGTTGTTGGCTTAGTTAATTAATTAACTGGCGTAGTATCTATGGATTAAAATTAATATGTTACGGATGCATGATTGTCAGCCATATACACTATTATTGGGGTGTACTACTACACGCGTAGGCGGTGGGCAGTGAGAGATCGAGTATTCGAGTAGGTACGGGAAAGCCAAGAAACACGCACAAAGTACTACTGACCTGTTTCTCGTTGAACATGGGGATCTGCACGAGGACCATGGGGCGGTGTCCTCCGCCGTTGGCCTCCAGGTCATCGCCGTCCTCCTCCTTGCGGCCGCAGTAGTACTGGCGCCTGCGGCGGCGCCGGAGCAGCCACAGTCCGGCGACGACGAGCGCCATGTAGAGGCGCTCGACGAAGAGCATGAGCGACATGGCGACGCACACGTAGACGGCCAGCTGCAGCGTCGGCACCACCACCCCGCACCGCACCGTCGTCGGCCATGCAACCGCCGCCGCGAACCCGCTCATATCGATGATCGATGATCGATCCGGCCGGCCGCCCTTCGACTTGGATTTGGCCGGCCAGAAGCTGAGCCTGTTCTATTTCTGTACATGTATATATGTATGTACGTGTGGTGTGGTCTCTAGCTGTGCACATTTCTCTCTCTATATACACTACTATCTCAGTCTCGATTAAAAGCTGAGTAGCTCGGTATATATGTATAGTGATCGAGAGAACAGCCAGCCAACTGGTTCATGCGGTGAGGTCTACACGTATCTACATTCATACTTATACCTCGATTGTCACATATGGCTAGCTAAGCATTTCCATACAGCTAGGCGCGTGCTCAGCACACATTGCCTGCCGCCTCAGTACACGCATCCATTGCATTGTTTCCTTTACATTTATACTCCCTCCGATCCGGTCCCCCTCCCCAAAACAATGTTCCCTAGACATATACTTTTGTTTTAATCTCGGTTAAAAACTTGGAGTTGAATTTGATACCATACGTCCTTAATTGACACGCCCACAATTATAGAGTTTAACAGGTTCTATGTTACATGGGCTTGATAATGTATCTTGAACACAAGGGCCTTCAAGTGATTTATCACCAACTATGATGCCTTGTTTGACTAACTCAAGAATTGATAAGCCCACAAGTTAACTAAAATTCCAATACATTCTTGGTCCTTTTTCATGGATGGGCCAGAACATAAGTATCATCAAACACACAAGGGGAAAACCCTCAAATGAGAGAGCTTATGTTATAAAAAGACATGGTGCGCCAAATGACAACATATGATACTTATTAACAATTGTAACACCCATTATTTTCTTAAAATTCAGCAGTATGTTTGCACCTTCAATCCTTAAATCCTTAAAATTTAATTTTCGTTTCTAGAAAATTTCGACCGTATCGAAAAATAATTTTCTTTTCATCTAAAAAATTTAAATTTTATTTTTAAACTCGACCGTCTGAAAGATATTTTATTCTCTATTTTAATATTTTTAACCATAGCCCTTTCACTTGTACGCATGCAGGTTGGACCGACTATCATTTTCTTGTCAAATTAAATCATGTGCAGATAAAGACCTACACAGCTATAGCTCTTCCTCATTCATCCTTTCAAGTAAACCATCTCTTGCCCTCTTATATCTTGTCACATTAAGCTGAGGAAGGAATCAGCTAATTTGCTATATTTCCTCTCACACCTTTTCGCACAAGCAATGCATGGCAAGTAGACAGAAGAGTTAGGCAGAAAGCAAGCTGTCTCATGCATGCATGTATCTATGCAGCTCTCCCTATCCTTTTTAATTTATGACAGGACAACTATCTTTTTAAATTAAAATTCACATGTCAAGTTACTCTGTCCAAACCCATAGAATAAGAAGAAAAAATTCAGGATAAGACGACAACGAATGCATAAAACAAAAAAATGCATAAAAGAAAGCTTCATGTAATTCGCAACGCCACGCGGAAGTGAATCGTCACTTAGATTTTCGTAAAACATCAAAGGTGATTACAAAGACATTGGCAATTGCCCATACTGTTACTATCATCTTCATACCCCTTCTTCTTTCCTCGGCTATCAAAGTCAAAACCATAACTATCATTGTTGTTCTTCTCAAGATCCCTCTTTATCTCCCTCTATTCCCCATCATCCATTACACCAGGGGCTAGCCAGATCCCTCAACCGTCACCACCATGCACCCTGTTTTCATTTTTTTCACCATGTCGAGCTCGGCCAACCGTTAGAACCGCCGTAGTAAAAAAAAAGCTCTATCGCCGACCGTTTCTATAAACAATAGGGCCACGATCGTCTCACTTTCTCCCTATGTCCTCAAGACAGTTTCATTAAGTTAGCCAATACCTTCATTAAAGCTTCCAACTGCCATTGTGACTCAGCAAGCCACCGTCGCTCCTACTTCATCGTGTCGAGCAACGCGAGGCGTGAGGAAAAAGACACAAAAAAGGGGAGAGAATAAAGAAAAAAAGAGATAGGAATCACATAGGCCCTATCCTTTCCAATTAACCTCATAGACCCGGTCTATCATAGATCATCATTTCCCTTCCACTGACATCCCTAATATATCAGTCAAGGAATATTTTTTTAGAATTCTTTTTATTTTCTAGAAAATCATTTGAACTTTAAAAATTCATATCTTTTATCCGTAACTCTGTTTAACCTCATTCTAGTCTTTTTTTTCTAAAATACTCATTTATGCAATAGCACTATTATATTATGTCTTTTGTTACTTTTATTACTACTCTATGTAATATTTATGTTTCTCACATGTAGAGATCGTGATCGAATGAGTGTTCACGCTAGATTTTGTCGCATCAGTAACCACCGCACACCAAGACAAACCATTCTCGAACATTTTGAATGCATATTTATGAATTAGTTTGTTTATAAAGATACATTGTTAAATTACACTTTAATCATGTTATTGGTTTATATAAAACCGATAAACCTAACCAGTAGTCATACTTTTATTATGTAAAATATTAATTACCCCATCCTCGTTAACTTTACCAAATAATCATCGATATCATTATCCTTTAGATGTGATTACCGAGATAGTTGCTTAACTCGCTTATGATTATGATGCCGTGTGGAAACTTAAAACTTCTAAATATTTAATTAAAAATCCGATGTGATGTCGGCTTATTTGTAAAATAAAAATGGTTTATATTAACTAGATAGTGCGGAGTTAGCATCTTCATAGTTTAGCTATATATTATCATTAAGGACCGATTCTTTTAGAAAATCATCCAAACATATTACAACACAACCACATAGATGTTATTAAATGCTTCTAACTAAGTAATTAGCTATCATATAAAAATCTTATGTAATAATAGTTATGTAATACTAAACTAGTACTATTCGACATATGTGTTATCCTAGCTTCACATGAGGCAACTAATTAGTATAAGAGAAGTCTTTGATTTGTCCTAAATAGATGAGGATATAAGACTTACCTAATGCTTGGGTTTAGTTTATATGTTTTTCGTAGACCTAAGTTTATAAGTTAGCATGGAAGTGATGAATATCAATGATTTTTCAATGATTTACCTTATGTTTATCTAAGTTTTTACCAAAGTTTTTTGCCTTGATTTACCTAAGTTTTTCAATGATTTACCTTATGTTTATAAGTTAGCATGGAAGTGATGAATATCAATCGTCTTCCTTTCTAATGACTCAACCAAAGCAAGCATCTAAAAATGCAACACTCCATTTGTCTATTAATCATTGAATTTTTAAGATTTAAAAAGGTGTTGCAAGATGTATACACAGGACAAGCTCATCTACAAGAAGCTAGATTTTGGTGTTGACCTTGACTCAAGGGTGGCACTGGTTGGTCCTAACGGGGCTGGGAAAAGCACACTCCTAGAGCACATGACAGGTGATGTCATACGGCTGGAAGGCAGGCACAACCATCTCAGGATGGCACAATACCACCAGCACCTAGCAAAGAAGCTGGACCTAGACGTGTCAGCTGCGCAGAACACGATGAAAGAACACCCGGGGCAGCGATCGGCAAGTCTGGGTTGTCGGACGGGCAGAGGAGCAGGGCGATGTTCGCGTGGTTGGCGTGGAGGGAACAGCATATGCTGCTGCTGGATGAGCCATCTGGGCATTATTCACACAATCGACTCTCTGGCGGAGGCGCTGAATGCCTGCTGCTGGTCCTATTCGTGTTGTTGGCTGCTCCGCGCGCTTGCCTGCTCTTCATTTCCAGCAAATGTTCTGTTCTGGGGCTTTCTCTTGACAAAATCTGGAAACAACATGCCACCATAGCATATGGACCCCCAAATAAGCAGGCTTGCCTGTATGTATAGTGTCATTAACTGGTTCCTTCGCCGTGCACCAGCATTCACAAATTGCCTTGCTATCTCCTAGTAACTGCCCTTGATAAATCATGTTTGCATTTGCTGGAGTTTCCTAACTGCACGAAAGGATTCTCCATATCGCAACAACGGAACTGCCCCACGATATCATATCTACTTGGATCCAATTAACCTATAGGATTTGTTCTTAGCAACGCTGCTTGTTATTCCTAAATGATGGTTCAATGTTAGTTGAAAGCTTGGATTAACTAGGGTTTAGCCCAATTGGGCAAAATTAAAGTGGTCAACGAAACAGAACACCTACATCCAACGACAGGGCTTGCTCTGACTGCTTAGTCTGCGTGAAGCAAAGGGAAATAAGAAGACCCAGCCTAGATTGATTTTCTTAAACCTCACACATCACTACACATGCACAACGCATTCACGCATTTACGAGTCTGACCTTTTAACACTTGTTCAAGAGCCGAATACCTAAACAGTAAATATGTGAACCTCAATTGAAAATATATCCATGTGTGCTAACAAGGAATAGATCTAACTGATCTCCAAAACATGTCTAATTAGTTTAACTGCCATAGGTTGGGGAAGTAACAATTGTGTAATGGTTAAACCGCTGGTCTCTAGGGACATATCCATAGGAGTGTAAACTCAGTGTTTATGTATAGTAGTGCGTATGCGTATACCGTCTTCCATATAATCAAAAGAGAACATCCTAGATCACAATAAAAATAAATGCAAAACGCTCTTTTCAGGGCTCGTCTAGATGCAGGATTCCTAATTTTATTTGTGGAAATTGGATCATTTCCTTCAATGTTCTATAGAATTCCTATCAGAAAAGAACTAGATTAACCTACTAAATAGCCAGGTGTTTTTGCTACTACTGGAGGAAAACAAATCACTGGATCGAATCCATAATAAACTAGTAGATATTAGCATGCAAAGGTACTTCTTATTTCATGAAAAGTGTAAATTTTAGATGATGGGATGTTAAGAACCAGGAGAAGATCAAGATTATGCCGGCAAGGAATTGGAACCTAAAACAAGACAAAAAAAACTACCATAAACTTAACTAGATGGAAAGGAATGTCTCTAACCTCGACACTAAGTGGTTGGAGACGGCCATGATTACTAGTATGAAGATGACGAACAATGTACGCCCTTTGAGAGAAGAAGGTAGCTACACAGGAAAGAGGATCAAGGCGCTTGTCTGCGGATGCAGCATCATCAAGATTCTCATCTAGCTAGCCAAAACGGATGTGAAATCTTTTTTTCTTCTGATGTATCGTTAAGGAGGGATCGGTCGACGCATGGATGTGAATCTTGATAATGCCACGCCCACAAACACCGACTAAATCATCCATGGATTTAAGCATACAAACTAAACTTTAGAGATGCATTGGACATAGGTACGAGGGAGAAGGGAGAGATTTGCGACTCTAGCCTCTAGGGGTTTAAGTTTGGATGTAGATCAGAGAGCACACTACGGTCATATATAGGAGTGCATGTGTCAGAGGTAAGGTAATGCACTTCATTAAAGGAGCTAATGGTAATCTGCGTGGCGCAGAAGTGCAAGAAGATGCGAGTGATACTAATATATTAGTACTCGACTACTACGACTAGTATGATTAACCAATCAACCACTGGAGTACAGTACTTAGTGGTAATTGGCCGGAGTAACAAATACTAGCATGTTGGTAAAAGGGAAAGCTGCTTGCTGACACCACACGCCTGGCCACCTGATGACGTGGACCTGCTGCCCCGCACAACCGGGCCAAAAAGAAAATGCAACAGGGTGACTGCTCCTGCAGATCAATGGATTAACTTTCCAATGTCCCTACCGTTTAGGCTGTAGGCTTAGCTTGCAGTGCTGTCTCCCTACAGTATTGTTTACTGTATTTTATCATCTCCCACCCACTAACTCATACGTATTATATACCACATCTATCCTATAAAAACTTTACTTCTAATTATTCCTAGACATATCGGTCGTGAAAAGAAACAAATACGTTACCCCTTAATAATACAATTGATAATGTTTTATAGGCTCCAATTTAGTACACACGTCTTAATTTTTGATTGGTTGTAACCCTTAAAAATAACGTTTTTATTTGCTAAATTTTGAAATCTAGAAATCAACACATATATCGGTGAGCTAAGACATATATTTGACTCGACTTAAGACTTGAAAATCTGTGCCACAGGAACATGCTCTCGCTTGCTTTTAGTTAGTTGGAATTATTAACATTTTTGTGTGGTGCTGCCCCAAAAATTCCGCGCTCTGCCTTGATCTGGCTGGTGACATAGGAGAGGGTTTGGTATGGGTTCCATGCGTGCACTGCAGAGCAGAGAATCTATAGAAATCTTCAAAACGACCAGAAGATGTTCCTTGCGGTTTTTCACCTGAGCTCCAACTTTTTCCTTCCCCCTTTGGTGTTGTAAGGAATCTCCACCTTATTTTTTCTCAATGAGGACAGCAAATCAGAGTGCATTATTATTTTTTATTGGTTTTGTTAATTTAATAAACTATAATCATTAAGAAGTAATAAGCATCATCATCTTAGGTCTATTGGCTTAAGCCCGTCTGTTTTAGTCATTTAGATTGGTTATTTTTTATTATAAATATGTTTTTAAATATATATATAAGTTTCTTAAAATAAAATAAATCTATTTTTAAAGTTTATAATTAATTATGTGCAAATCACGTCTCACCTTTCCGTGCCAAAGAATAGCCGGCCACACAACCGTTTTGAACACTGCCTTAGCCATCCACAACGGCCAGTATTCATTTTCTGCTATGTAGCCACAGCTAGCACAACGGATCAAATAATTATTTTAATTTGTAAATCAATAAATTTTATTTTTAAAAAATATTTTTATCTATGAGGACATTTTTGGCCATTTGTCATTCTCCTTGATTCCATTCAAGTTGTTTTTTTAGAATTTTTAGATTAGGCATATCATAAAATGTTTGAGTTTGAGTTTAATATTCTAGTGGCACGTCTCTTCGGACCCGTCATTAATAGCCACTGTCCTTTCAGATGAGTCATGCCTCTACGCTTCCATTACATGTTTGCAATGAGGATATTAATCCAATCCTTCTTAGGTTCGAAATCCAAAAGAAAAATGGTGAAAAATAAAGAAGATAGAGAGACTCTTACCCCTACCCGTTAAGGGCAGGTCCACGTAGATCATCTCCATGGTGCATGGGACACAATAACCAAATTATTTCATCATTACACTTCAGTTTTAAATGATAATTAAAGTATTATTTGTGCAATAGATAACTATGGGACATATGGTAATTTTTATTTTGGCTTCATTCTTTTCTCCCTTCGGACTCTCGTTACAACCTGTCAACCTTTAAATCATTGTTTTCAAGTGGAAGATTTTAACATTATGATAGAGTTTCAATATTTTTTTCCATGTCTAAGGTGAAGGTGAGATGAGACTGGTTATGTTCTAAAATAAGTATGAGGTGAGATGAGATGGGCTACTTGCCAAAATACAGAGGTCCTCTTATATGGAATGCAAAGCTATGGGCATACTAATATATATGCTTATCTATGTACATCTATCTATACACGGAAACGAAAATGGTCGTGTACATTCCCTTGAATGAAGAGGCCAGATTTTTAATCTATTTTTTTAAAAAAAAATATGCGCATGATTCTACTTGTTAAAGGGTACAGGTAAGCAACTTTGGATTTGTCGAATAGTGCATGTTGGCCCTCATCCATATTTTCCATTTAAATTCATAATTTCTAATGATATTTCAAATTCAAAATATAAATTTTATTGATTATGGCTTATCCACGTAGACTCATCCTGGCCACACTTCACAGCTCAAACTAGCATTTTTTTTTTTTGAGAGAGAGAGAGAGAGCGAGAGAGCGCTCAAACTAGCACCCTAAATAACGCATTTTCGATACACGCAGTACAGAAACAGACAGCACTAGGCAACACAGCCCGCGTTCCGCAATCCGGCCTACCCTTGTTCGTGGTGACCGTCATTGCAAATTTTACTACTCCCTACATAAAGGCACAACGCAATGGGGATCTCCAGCAGAAACACCAACACAAATACAACTGCATGCCTGTCCAGGTAATGTTGATGCGCTGCATTGATAAGAGCAAGATTCATAGCGTGAAACTTCTCTATATCTCAGAGGATTCACACAGTACATATACTGTATTTTTATCTTGCTCGCCGTTAAACCTCGTAGGAAATGTCCGACTGGATCGAACGGAGGTCCGACCAGAGAGAGACGGTAGCTCGGTCACGTGAAGGCCTGTGAGATCTGCTTAGCTCCAATACAGGTCCTTAAGCTTCGAGGTTTGAGGACGTGCCAGTCAATTTCATCCTGCAATTATAAGGAAGTAAAATGAATGGGTCAGTTAGATGATATGCCAATACTAGCTCTTGCTATTGGCTGGCCACCAATAGAATCGAGTTGATTATCGGCCGCATCCTGATGGCTCCTGCTATCAGCTGGTCACCGATAGAGATTGGAACGCTCTTCTCTCGGCTAGAGAGCTAGTGAAGGCATAGGCAGATGTCAACGGATGTGATGACTCCGAGTGTAACGAAAGCGAGATCCTGATCCATCGACCGTAGAGCCGATGGGAACACAAAAGATTATTCAAAGGATAGCAAAGCACGTAGGATCTCCTGTTTATCGATGGAAGCTACAGCGCTCGAGCATTGGCTGAATAGCCGATGGAGGCGTGAGAGATAGACGCGTGAAACAGATTAAAGGACCTATTGGCCAAAGAGCCGATGACGCTCTGCGACATCCAACTCATGAAATGGGGCTTGATCCCCCGCGAAGCCACGAGGGCCAACGACCGCGATAACGGCATTGTTAGGACCAGCCTCGATAGATTGGACTGAACCAAGACGGTATGAAGCTAGGGACTAATGATAAGGAGACGACAGAGGCTTGTACCAAACGTAACGACGAGAGAGGAAAGAGGCAAGGTCATCAGCTACCTGCCGACCGAACGTCCAACGTAGGCCTACATCTAAACCCATCGGCCACTCAAGCCAATAGGGAATGAGACCCGCTAGATCTCGACACCGGCCACGTCAGATATGAGCCCTAAAAGATCGGACCGAATCGAGACAGTACTAAGAAGGGTCCGACGTGTCCGAATCAACCTCTAAAGGATCGATCGTTAGACGATACGTGAGACGGATGTGAGGCCTGTGTTGAGCATAACTCGTCGGCTACTCACTCTGACAAGGCGCCGCGCAAAAACCCGCCAGGACATTGGCTCAAACCACCGCCACCGATCTAATAGGTCGAACCTAACCGATACAGCATAAGACCGTGGACGGAGGAGGAAGACTGACCCACCAACGTGCCTCGCGCGGATATGATGAGGTACACTCGATCTAACTAAGAGGTCGAATCTAACCGATATAAACTTAGACGGAACAGAGCGTACGGTAAGAAGGCATCTCTGAAAGTATACGTGCATCGATCAGAAAGCCAATACACTAGGTGTGACAGTCGATGGAAGTCTTCTAAAGACATATACGTATCAGCTGAGGAGTCGATACGCTGGACGTGTTGCTCAAGGTATGGATAACTCATCGGCTAAACATTCCGATAAAACACTGGACAGAGATCTACAAGCTTATGGCTCAATCTACTGTCGACAGCCTCGTAGATCGAACCTAACTGATGTAGCACAGAGCGGACAACGATAAAAAGAGCTTAGTAAACCGATAGACCTCACACAGACATGATGCGGTACACTCAATCTAACTAAAAGGTCGAACCTAACCGATACAGATTTAGACATAGCAAGATATATTAGGATAGTGACGGGACTTACCTCTTCAACAGAAATCAAACTTAACCGATGCAACCTGCGTCGAGAACCAGAAAACTAGATAAAATGACGATACGTTAAAATTGTATTGATCGATAGACAATTTATTTCCTAAAAATATAAAAGAAAAATATCTAAAAAAATAAACTGAACTAACTAAACAATTCATATTAATATAAGATATAATTCCTATCATTTGGATTGTTTTCTATTGATCGAATCCTTCGTTCGGTCGGCTTATTCCTATAGCAATTGAAATCCTGATCGTTTTTTCAATAACACAAACTTTATAGCATAGCCATATGCAAACAGAAAAAAAAACACTCCGGAAAGAGAGTCACGCTGTGTAACTTCATCTGCGTTCTCTCCAACTCCAGGAAAAAAAGACCAGAAAAGAAAGAAAAAGTTTGGTTATTCATCTGTTTTAGTCTAGGCCTCCAGCAAAACAGTAGTTAGGCTGAGCCACTGGTTTTACGCAGATCTATTTGTCGGGAGCCACTGGAACGGCTGAGCCCTTGTGCTTTGACGTCAATTCCACTAAAGATGGAGCACTCCGTGGCGGTGAACGAAACGAGTCACTCAAGGACCGCTTCCACCTCCTCGTGCCATTTCGCTTGTTGCTTGTGCCAATAGAAGAAGAAGAGCGTGCAGTATCAGGAAAGTCTAAGTCGATATTTGATAGGGTACGCAAATTTGATTGACGACTTCTCAATGTGCTGTGCTTCTGTTCGTTGCCATTAAATAACCTGTTGCTGGAAGATTGTCTTAGTGCGGTGTGAACAACACTGTCATCGGTCCAAAAACCATTCTCCATACTATCCCGCATAACCAGGTCATCATATTCCTCATCAGACCTATTGCAATCTTCATCAACAGAACCTTCCATCTGCCACGCAAGTTACCAGAAAATATGTTTACAATGCATTCAAACAGTTTGTTAAGCATGATAAAAGCATGACAAAGCCAACAGAAGACAACTATCTCTTACCTAGGTTTCAGAACATCATCTACAGACTTCAGATCCTCAAATTAGTTTGGTTTTATTGTTTATACGTTATAATACATCATAATACACTTTTTGTTCAAAACCTTAATGTATGATGTGCTAAATTGCCAGTTCAAACTGCCTTTACATTTCACAACATGTTATGGACCTTTACTGTTGATATCAAAGCATTCAGCACTTATCATAGATAAGCAAAACAATCATCACCAGCATAGGTTGAATGCAAGATTTCTCTTTTTTTTTAAGTTTAAGAAATATTAGTCACCTCAACAAACAATAAGCTGTACCAGCATAGATGAAAATTAAGGTAGCAGGCCAACTGTCTCACCTCCTCATGGATCTCCATTATGTCTGCTTCACTTAGGTCCTCCTCACTCTCTGAATCAGGTGGAACATCAGCCGTTTCTTCTTCTTTGTCGTCATCATCACTTCCAGATGCTGCTGCTGATTCTTTAACCTAGTCCCAAAAAAAGCACACAACAAAAGCAGAAAAATAAGATTCCAGGTCGGCAGTACTTCCTGTTAGTAATTCTCTCTCCAATGACAGCCACATGACATTGTAAGGAGTAAAAATGCATACCTCTTTACAATGTCCATCCAACCTCTGAGGAGAACCAGGAGGAACATGGCTTCCAGTGCCTTCATTAGCAATGTTCCATGACTCATTGACACTCCCACCTTGACTTGTACAGCCTGCATCAGTAGGCCATGCACTTATTCCAAAAGCGCCAAACTGGAGATTGACGGACTCTGCCCTTCCAATATTTAGAGGCCCGTATATTGGATCGCCTACAGATTTCTTACTGTCATTTTCTGAACTACATTTTCCATCCCCACTGCTGGACTCAACAGGCCAAGCCTTTGAAACAGATCCATCCACATTGACAATGGCCATGAGCTTTCTTGAGGATCCTAGCCTTTGAATCAATTTGAACATCCACTTGGAACTCATGGTGTTGGCCATACATTGGTTTTTGTACTCCTCATTTACAACTGCTACTGTGTTTGTGACAGGGTCATATAAGTGATCACCAGCAGCTCGCCTACGGAGGCAGCTAAACACAGTGGCATGGATAGATGCCACACTCCGATCAACATTAGTGTTGTTCACCTTGGGAACTAGGTACTTGTCAGCTCGGCTGCAGAGGTATTCTTGGATAGTTCTAATGTTGGAAATGTATTTAACATACTTATTTTTTGTTGGGTCAAGAGTCATGTACTTTGCACGTACGGCAAACCTCTCAGTGTGCTTGCCCTCATCAGATATGTAGATCATAAAAGGTATTATGGAAGGATGTTTCCTCATTAGCCCCATCTGAAATATTAAAATGATTTGATAACTTGTGAAAAACCAAAAAGGGTAAATTAGGATAGATGAATGCATCAGGGAGCCTATAATTGCACTTTGAACTGAATATAGTGTATCTATTGGCCTAAATAGACTAAATATACTTTTGGCAAACTAATAACTGTTTTGGAAGCACCTACCACAAAATTAAGGCTTAAGTGAACACCCTCAACAACAACTGATTCCTTGCGATCCTCCCAGGCAGTAATCAACCGATCCAAACTATCGATCACCATCTCACTTTGTGCTTTGTAGCCTTCTATAGCCATTTGCTTCTTCCCAATTGGTTTTCCATCAGCTTTGTCATTAAGAGCCCTGGTTTTATCATAATCGATACTTGAGCCGCTTGACATGCCTGAGCATTTTTTGGCTTTCCGCCTAGCTTTTGCTTCTGCGACTGCTACTGGGTCTAGGCATTCGCCTGCATGGTAGGTAGATGCCCAGAGAAGGGGATTTTGTTTCTCTTCAACAAAGCTCCGCATCATGTGGCGTATGGAATCAGTGGAGACTACAGTAGTGATTCCTAATCTGCTCCCCTGTGGACAGAATGAAATCATCATAAGCTCCAGGTTAGAAAACATGCACTCTGCCGCTCAAGTGCAACTAGTGCAGCAATGCATTGGTCTTGTGATTCTGCTTTTGTTTTGTGTTTGTAGGCAAAATACTGAACAATAGCAGGCTATCCATCTGCATGTGTAAACGGGATTAGGGGAAGAATCATCGTTAGCCTGGAGGGAGAGTGAGTGCGTGCGTACACGAGAGAGAGAGAGAGACAGAGGAGGAAGTGCACAAACCAGCAAGGTGGAAAGCGTAGACTTGCCACAGCCGCTGGTTCCGCATAGCAGAATCGTTACAGATTCCTTCCTTTCCCGGATCCTAACAATCACACACACACACACAAAACGGAAAAAAGTAGCGTATTAGAGACGAAGAAGATGCATGATGTGAGTGGCAATCAGAGGAGGAATGATTGAATTAGTGAATAATTAAAAGAAGAAGAAGAGTAGAGAGACCTGCAGGCTCGGTGGAGATCAGCGCGCTGGTCGGGGGCGACGTACTTGTAGAGGGCGAGGGCCTGGCAGACGAGGCGGAGGAAGAGCGGTCGCGGGACGAGAACGGTGGTGCGTCGCTTGTAGAGCTCGAACTGGAACTGCCTGGGGCTGGCGGCCTCGGCGTCGGCGGCGAGCTGGTAGCGCTGCACGCCGCCGGCCATGTCCATATCGCCGGCGGCCAAGTGACCTCGGATCTCGTCGAAGACCCTGCCGCTGATCTATGTAGGGGGGAGTCGTGATGAGAGACGAGCGGGCTAGGGATGCGGGATGGAAATCGAATTCCAGAGAGGGGGGGGGTGAGATGAGAAGGTGGTAGGTTACCTCGAAGGCGTGGCGTGGCTTGCATCCCATGAGCTGCAGCGTGCTGCGGAGGAAGGAGCTGGTGTAGCGGAAGGTGGCGCCATCGTCGTCGACGGCCACAATGTAGAGGAGCTTCGCCTGCGCCTGGGCGGCCATGGCGGTCAGGTGGCCTTGTTCTTGCGCCCTTCCTTTGGCCCTTGACCCTCGTTCGTTCGTTCGGTGGGGCAATTTCGTAATTCCCTTGCTTGTGTTTCTGTCCGTCCAACTTTGCCCTGACGCATCCGACACCTGCCAGGCATCTCCCACCCACCCAAACCCAAACCCAAACCCAACGCCTTAACACAACACCATCACTCTCTAGGTATATAGAGAGGGAGGTGTCTCTAATCAACTCAAAATACTCTCTAGCTAATTACATACACGTGGCTTTCTTTCATTCTACCAAAACCATCCTACCGAGCTAGGTTGTGTTTAAGATTACCAAAAGATAAAAAATTATATGATTTTTATGATAGAGTTTTAATGGTATAAAAAATTAATTACTATAAAATTTAAAATCTATTTTAGAAAAATAAGATGACAAAAATTTTATATAGAAATTAAATACGAATGTGCAAAAGTCAAGAAAAAATATCACTATTTTAGCGGAAAGGAACACAACCTTATACAAGTAGAGTGGAGAGTGGAGTCGAAGGTATCTCTCGTACCGAAAACTAAAGCACAGGAGATTGAATTGGAATTGGAGAAAAATTAGATAGGATTAGGGAAGGACAAGAGGAAGAATTGAGTGGGAATCCATGGCGCATTGCCCGTCTCCTCCATTGCATCCCACTACTCCACTATCACCAACCATGGCGCCTCCATCATCAACACCTCTACTTTCTCCTCCTCCTCTTCCCGACCTCCTCTTCAATCTCTATTAGCACTATCAGTGCAGTATCCTCTACCTCCCTTATCATCGCCCACACCTCGTTCCTCAATCTGCCCCTTCTCTACCCCTTCCAAGAGTTCACGGCTGATGTTGCCCAAGGCCTCAAGTAAATCCACCACCACGTTGACGTCATGCACAACCACGTCTCACCCTCCACAACTCTAATCTTTGACCCTGGGTTACATGGGTGGCTCAGACACATGGGTGTGGCCCAGTTGGCAAGCATGGAGGAAGGTGGAAGACCATCATGACAGGCAGGCGTGCGTGCCTTCAGATTGCTACTGTTAGAGGTGTTGTTCGGGGAGCAGGTGGCCACATACAGGCTACTGGAGGTGGGGTTGTGGTGCATAGAAGATGAGGGATTGCTAGAGATGACGTGAGTGGCTAGGAAGGTGTCCAAGGCATACTTGGAGTTGTAGGTTTTCTGATGTAGCCGGTGCGGTGGTCGCCTAGAGATGTGGTCTTCTAATCTACACTTTGATGGATTTTTTATTAAAATATTTTATAAATATATGTTTTTTATATAAAATTAATAGATGTATACTCTAACGTCCTTTGGGTTTTAAAAAAACGCCCTCCTATAGAGCATTAAATTTGTTGTGCACCCATTGGCCCTAGTTAATGGTGAGCCAGCGGGAGGCTAGGAGATTTATATGAGGCTTCCTTGCCATCCTGCTAAGTATGTTTTATCCTACTACAGAGGGCCTCTAACAAAATACCGTGATAAAGCACGCAAAGAAAGAGGGGCCTATAGTTTTTGTAGATGCCTCCGTTGCTATTTTCTCCTCTGGTGTTTTTACGTCGCTTGGAGGCTTCTTGTAAAATTATCAGACCCATCTGTAAAAGGGAAAGGGGCCTAGCAATTTTACAAGCAGCCCCTGTCACCCTATCTTATTGCCTCTACCATAAAAATGTCTTAAATAAAAAAAGAGATTTTAAATAAATATATTTTCATTTAGAGATTTAATTGTAAAAAAAATTAGGAGTACATAGAGAATGCCTGAATGTTATAACTTAGCGTTAATATAAGAAAATCATTATACCATTAATTAAAGAATGAGATAATTAATACATTCACACGTGAATATTATTTACATAATAGTGGTAAAAAATATTGCATGGTTACAAAGAGATTTACACGTTACGAAAAAACATATATTCAATATAAATAATATAACTAGTAACATGTTACATGGGTCAATTTAAAACTTGTAGAAATTATCATCTATCATTCACTGTTCACTTAAAGTCACATGTTACTAGAGAAGGTAACTATTCACTCGTACTCCACTTTATCATATATGTATTATTTAATTGTTTCTAGTTATATGATTACTGTAGAGTTATACGGTGATTTTTTATGTCTATGTATTGTTTGAATTCGCACCTTCTTGGTGATTCCTATGAAAAAAGGTACATGCATAGTTATTGTAGTCAAAATAATAACAAAATTAAAACAAATTAGATAGATATATAGCAAACGTACAACAAAATCATCGTCAATAATGTTAGAGCAAATAAATACCGTCTATCAAAAGTATTATCACTTATTGACCTCATCACCTAGCAACGATTACTATACACGCATTTTAAACACTTCCACTATAGAGGTAGTATAAAATGTTGCATCCTTCAGTCCAACCATTCGATGCTCACGCAATATCATTCATACTTCTCATTTCTTTAAATGTACAGTTCGTTTGATTCTGAGGGGTAAACCAATAGCCCTCGGAGAACTGACGGTTGGGGTTAAATATTGGATTTTCTATATCAATCCATTGAATAAAGCTACACATCCTTACATGAATCTAACAAAGAAAGCACTGGTTCAAAGAAAATATTGTGATAAAAATTAATTAAAAAATAGGGACATACAATCCATACCTTATGTGAATAATTTGGGCATCTCCTCCCACGAGTGTTGAGGTCTCAAGATATCATAAGCTAGCATCAATCACCACATATGCAGAATAAAAGGTCACACCAAAGTGAAATTAGCCAAGCCAAAAGATCTCTTCTTTAGTCTAGATCCTCAATAAAAGTACGTTTAGCAGTCATTATTCTTTAATACTATAGGAGAGAGAGCAAACGGATAGTGTGAGATTTGTAAAAGTATCAACAGACGGAAAGTGTCATGCTTGCAAAAATCATTTGAACATGACATAACATTAACGCGCCGAAAGTAGGTTATTGTGCTGTGTTGAAATCAACGTGACGATCATGTGACGAAAGTTAGATGTTGGTTGTGTTGAAAGAGACATGACAATCACGCATCGAAAGATGGCTATCATCACTCAGCGTTGATTATGACTTAGCAGTTATACATGAAGTAAATAGTGAAGGCACTAAAAATTAATTGTCATATGCTACCGACAGTCATGCGCGTATAAGAAAGAGTGAAAGAAACATGGTATTAATTTATAGTAAACGATGTAGGTACGTAGAGCCAAAATAATTAATATAAAGTAGTATAAATAGTAAGTATAAATGACACAATGTACTACTAGCCCAGGGTCTACCCCCTATAATACTTTGTCCTTCTCTCCTGCTCTCGCATGTGACCCTGCGAGTAGGTGAGACAGTTGGCTAGGACGCCACGGCTAGCGTGGACCTTTTACATAGGAGTCAAAGCATGTAGCTTATGTGTGTGTAGTGGTAGAGCTCCTACAAGCTAGTATAAGCCAAGCACGTCCTGATCTACCATGAGGTTATCGTGGTCAAGGAATTGTGTGCCTATCCAGAGGTGGCCTGCCCATATATGTTCATGATTGCAGAAATCTACGACAATGTAGTCTGGAATCCTGTGAGAAAATGTTTGAGCAATGCAAACTGAAATATTGTGGACCAAATGAAAATGTGTACCATCTGACAAACCTGAAAATCCTTATGTCGACATCCCTGCCCCTGTGTATCAATACTTACTGGTGAATATTTGTCGGCACAGTCGGCACAACTGGTAAAGGGCATAGCTTGCACAGACCAATGTATCGCAACATGCGCTACGGATAGTGTGGTTCGACAAAGATATTAAATACCATTGACTGGGTCATCAACCAGTAGGCCTAGTCATGTGTGTACAGAGTCAAAAGTTCAAGTGGTGCATGAGCTTATGAGGTTGTAGGGTTGTACGACTCGTACACGATGTCGTTCAGCTGTAGCCAATCGATCTCCAGTGCGATGTCTAAGTAGAACCTCGTGACCTATAAGTGTGCCCATCATCACTAGAGAGAACAATAAGAAGTGTCAACTAATCATTTTTCTAGGTATGAACACTGAATTGATACATTATGCACTTGACGACAACACCACATTGTCCCCATCTTGAGGAAGTCCTCTAGCAACATCTATATACAAATGTCATTGTCGTAGGCGCTATGTTTCACTACTGGTTGGCTAATCATGAAACACTCAGCTACCTAGAGCTATAGAAGTAGTTGACAGTTGGTGGTCAATGAACCTAGGTAAATCTTTGTGCACGTGTCACAAAGACCCTAGTGTGTTGATGCGAGGACAGCTGATCCCAAGCTCTACTGAGGTCCACTCCCGTCCTCAGCATCAGCAATCACGCAAGCATAGTGAATAAGCCTCTTATTTATAGCGTCGCCCATCATGCTATTGAACATCACCCAACTAAAGAGTCATAGTATGTACGCCTCAATGCTCCATCATACCGATTAGTCATTGGCCTTAGGATGAAACTGATTGGCCTTCACATAGAGAAAGTTCTTTTCATAGGTAATTAATTTGGTTTAAGTACACATATAATATCATAGCAACTACTTTACTTACAGTAAACTTAAGTAGCCACATCTGGATAGAGCCACCCGTGATGTGGTGAGGGAGTGCACACAGAGCAGCAAGACTAGGTAGGTCCTAAGTATGAGCTAAATGCCCTTGGATGTTGCCATACCATCCCTTGAAGTCTATCAACTAGACCTACTGTGTCTCCCATGAAGAAAAGACCCAGAAGATACGAGACGTTCTAAAACATTAGGGTCATCTCCTCGCATAGCAGGTTGAACGTGTCCGTCTTCAGCCTCCAGCGGTCTAGAAGTACTATGAGAATAGACCAATTTGCAAACCACCGCTTTGTTGGGTCCTTCTCATGTGTCATGGCCTCGATTGGGCTACACAACGGAAGGAGGCCAGTCTCACGTAACGGTGTGGCAAACAATAAGGTTATATTTTATATAACATGAAAGAGAGAGTCCACAAGCAATAGATATCATGAAGGGTGTGGACGGAGGACAGTCAACACAACGTTCTTGATTGTTGAGAGGTAGGAGTGTTATGACCGATTGATGCTAGCCTCGATGTCTAATACGTCATACCTATATGAAAAAAAGTTAGCACGATTATCAAAAATAAAAACATAATATATAATTCATAGATTTGATGATAATTTTTTTAAGATAAAACAAATAACAGGTAACATTACTATAAAACCAAAAGCATACAATATTACGATACATATAGTCATATAAAAAAAGATTCACAATTTTACTACAACATACATGATTATTATCCTTAGGGTTGATTCAAAAACCTTGTAAAAATCAGTTGTATACTACTAGAAAATTTTAAAAATTACTAAAAAAGAGATCGATATACGAACCATCGCTTTATCAGATCCTTCTTATGTATTGCGGCCTTGACTAGCTTGCACAACAAAAATAGAAATTTTTCAAAGAACCTTTCAAGAACGATAGAGAACTGTAATTTTTTTAAAAAAATATATAATTTTATAAATATTTTAATATATATATATATATTCACTTTTATGCTGATCGATGGCCCAGCCCACCTAAAATTTGCAAAGCCCAACAACTCAATAGTTATTGCTAGTTGGCCTACTTAGCTTCTTTCATTTCGGTATTTCTCCTAGCTAATTGTCAAAACTTTGTCTTCTCTCCTCTTCCCTTCTTGCCTCTAATTATTTTTTAATTAATTAATGAATTCATGATTCTACCTTCTTTCATTGGTTATTAATTTCTTCCGAAGAAAAAAAAAGGGCAAACAGAGATCGATTCGTACGTGGAGAGACTTACTTGTGTTTTACCAAACTCTGCATTCAATTCTTATTACGTGCGCGGCGCCAATGCTAGGCTGCTGCTACTACCTCTCTTGGCCAAAAACTTTTGTTCTCATGAGTCTGACCACCACGGAATAAAAACAACAAAGTCACTAGTAGTTGTAGCATTGTTCCATGGAACATTTGACCCGCTACATGTAAGCTAGCTTGACTATTACTAGATAGCTCTTGCATGCTTTGGTTCCATCTGACTGTAACCATTTCTTAAGTTTGACCTGAGCCCCATTGTTCCTTGTTTAACCCGGCCCCCACAATCATGTATCCAACATGGTCACCCGCCGCATAGTTATTACAGTTAGTCCGTTTGTCATGAAAAAAACTAACGAGCATGGAATTAGGACTAGCTCGCTGGAGGAGCATCTATTTTGACTCACCAGCTGATATTGCTATATTATGTCTCTACTACTAGCAGTTCCGTCAATTCAAAAGTCGTATCTATAATGCACCTACCAATATAATTAATTATAATTAAAAATATGATCGATGTGCCTACACTGTTATCAGGTCAAGGCCGTGAGAAAAGGAAGAAGCTCGATACTTTCTCTGATTATAAATGTGTTTTATTTCATAGTGCACAGGAATGAAGAAAACAAATAGATGATATGATTAGCATTATGTTTGTTTACCTGTAAAAATGGTAATATTTGTCGTGCAAACAGGAAATTAAGAAGGGATGAAAAAGTAAGTAGAAAATACCAAAACGAAACAACCTACGTGTACAATCGGAGAGAAGTATGGGAATTAGAGGCCAATTAAGATGGAGGGAATGCTTAATATAATTTACCTGGGAATTAAAGGCTAGGAATTAGGAAGCATCAGGGTCGGTTCCTCCACCATCTACTCCAGCAGTCGATCGGTGTGGTGTGTTGATTCCCTCCAATTAATTAATTTCTAACTGGAATTAATATATTAATTCATTCTCCTCGCGAGTATGATCATGCGTGCATGACCTGCCGTGTAGTAGCGATCGAGTAGTAACCGAGATGGAACAATGGAGCGATGGAGACAGCAAACAAGTTACAGGTAGCGTTGCCTCAGCTTAGCTATGGATACTCCTAGCTTAGATATAGATATTTTGAGCTCTCTACTAATACTACTACGACCCGCTGTTGCATGAAAGCCCGTTTGTTTCCGTTTTTTAAGTTTTTATACACGTGCTTTTAAAATTATTAAATAATATGTTTTTTATAAAAAGTTTTTTATTAAGAAGTTCTTTATTTCATCATTCTAAAGTAAATTTTAAACTTTTTAGTTAATTTTATCGTTTTTACTATTAAATAATTATTATAAAAATTAGATAATCTTTCCTAGCTTTCAAGCATAGCTAGATGCCTCCGTCATCACTAAATTGATTATCTATATATCGAATATGTCTGCTAGCTTGAAGTAATATATAATTATTCAATACTAAATCTAAGATATATTATAGCTAAAACGTGCAGATACTCCCACCCTCAACCTTCTCTCTGCACATTTTTTTATATAATAGCAGAAATTATCATTTTTTATTACAAAATGCCCCCTCAATTTTTTTACTGCCTCGTAAAGACCATGTTATATATATATGTATATATATATATATATATCGACCAGTAAAAACCTATATATTTATTTTCTCCTAATTTCTTCTTTGTTTCAGATCAGCAAATTTGGGGCAACAGGGCGGTAGCCATGGTGTGGGAGGCGACGGTGAGAAAGCAAAGAAGGCACTCACTCTCTCCTCGGTAGTGGTGGTTCATGCTCGGAGATAGCTACAATGGTTCAAGCACTCTAGACGGTGGCTACATGATAGGGTTCATCCTTGACAAGAGACGGTGATGACTAGATTAAGAGGCATCTCTATCACCTTGTCTAGCCCTTCACCTTCAGTATCGATTTTGTTGGCATGGGAAGGACTTGACAATGGGATCAGGAGGTGGCCATTGATGTAGACGGAGCTACCATCAGCCACTGACGAAAAAGGCTTCCACAATAGAGTGTGGTAGATAATGGTAGCAGTGGTGTCCAAACGATACTAGTAAGCAAGGAGCAGCGGATTAACGTCTTGTCGTTGATGGCGGTACAACAGTTCTAGGAGGTGACGATGCTGCCCCTAGCATGATGGGTCAACCAGATCAGATCCTCTCAAGCGATATGATATATGTGCCAACAATATGAGGGCAACTGTCTCAGTTGGATTTGTGTTGCTCATCGGATTCATGCAGGCATCGGTCTGCGTCGTTGGCTCTGATATGCAATGTGATATTAATTATAGCATTGATCTATGTCACCATATATACCAGTGGTGATGTTGTAATTTTTTTCAGCAGTACTGTCAGTTAGAGTACAATGTAGACAACACAACACATGCGCCTAGCAGTGTTGCAGTCCTGATTAATGAAATTAGCTTTTGTGCATGGTTATCATCACATAGATCTTGCATAGTCAAACAGAGGCTGAAAACACATGGGCCGGGGTGCATTATTAATATTCAATCAATTATAATAAATTATAATTTGTTATATTGGAGTATGTAGCTTGGGCTGACCCGGCCATGCGTGGAACAATTAAGCAGCGCGCTGAACAGACTTCGTCCTGCCTTCCACCCTTCCTTCTTCCCTGCAACCGTACGTCAATATAATATGCTATAGTACTCCGTGTAATACAAGAACCATATGTATATATACATACATACTCCAATGATAATTAAATTATAAATAATACTGCTAGTTACTGCTCTTTTCGCAACAATTGCACACGCGTGCGAATGTTATTGCCGCGGCCGGCGTAACTAAATGTGTGCTAGTAATCTTCAGTTTTGTCGATCCGTCCTTGCGCACATTGGAGATTTGGAGTCTAGGATGGATTTGAGATTTTGCATTTGCTTTATTTGTGGGCTGTTAGTGCTCTGATGTCGTATCGTTTTTCTGATTTCGGTCGTTTGGTTGCAACAAAAGCCAACTTAGTTTCACGTGTGCATTAATACAACATAAATAAATAGACAATGGGTCAATCAGTGGTAATAAAGCAGGCATACAACTCGGTTACTGGCGGGTGTTCATAACATTAATTATTATCTGATCCTTTAAACAAAGTTAACCGAACATCCATGCACCAGTATATCCCCTTATCTAAAATATCTGTGATGTGTCACAGTATTTTGTTAAAAATATCACTACCTTTAACAAGTCATATAAAAATTCTATCATAGATTAAATCGGTCAGTTCGATTCTTCATAAATAAGCCTTTATTTATAACAGGTTAAGCATATAACACTTATAACGTATTTAGAAGCTCGTCACAACCTGTGATAAATTTAAGATAGCATTAGGATTACCTCTAACTTGTGATTTTATAATTCGTCAGAGGTGATTTGTCACATCTGTGTATTTTTAAGTGATAGTAGTATATAAGTTGGAAGAGCAGTAGACACGAATTCGTCGTACCATCTCTCTAGTTAAAAAAATACGATAAAGGATTGCGCGGAGTATACAAGGAAGAAGAAGAAGTTGCGTTGCACGGTGCAGCTGGGGGCTAGACTAGCAACGACGATTTGATGCTGATGTTGGTGGTGGTGCAGTGAAGTAGGTGGAGGAAGAAGAGGAGGACTCGGATAGACGGAGGAGGTCCTCTAGGTAGTCGGCGCCCAGGTCCTCCAGCTCAACCACCCCCACGCCCGTCGGCCGCTGCCGCTGCCGCTCCTTCTCCTGCTGCTGCTGCTGTTGTTGCAGCAGCATCTGCTTGGTGGGCTTCCGGCGCTTGCGTATGGAGTGACGGCGCTTGAGTGCGAGGACCGGCGAGCCACCGGCGGCGCCGAGCGCGAGCGCCTGGAGCGACTCCTGGACGCGGTGGACGGGGAAGTTGAGGACGGCGGAGGCGCCGCGGACGGAGAAGGCGGCCTGGTCGTATGCCATGGCGGCCGCCTCGGGGCTGTCGAAGGTGCCGAGCCAGACGCGGGCGCCCTTGCGGGTGGAGTCGCGGATCTCCGCGGCGAACTTGCCCCATGGACGCTTGCGCACCCCGATCAAGGTGGCCTGCTGCTGCTGCTGCCTCGGCAGCGTTGCAGGGCGGCGGGGCTCTGCAGATGCTCCTCCGCCCTGCCGCAGCTGCAGCATCATGTCCGAGTCTTCGGAGCTCGATGAGAATGAGGAGGCCTCCATGTCGGCCATGAGGGAGGAGAGGATGTGCATGTCGACGTCGCGGTCGCTCATTTCCGGCGACAAGCGGCTGTTGTAGCCGTGCGGCTGCAAGCTGAGACTGAAATGGAAACAGCGGAGGAGAGGAGGAATCAAGAAGACGATGCAAGTGGCTAAGCTGGTGGCTTCTGTTGCCCGTGGTATTGCACAGAGTAGTAAGGAGGAGGACGCGGCATCCACGCCGGCCGGACGGGTTTTATAGGCGCCACACAGCTCCGTCTCTCTCTCCAAACTCCAAAAATAATAATAAACAATGCAACAAACAGCCATTGTTTGTGGATGGACTATTCTAACGGGGCCCACCTCACACCGCCTCTGCGAGGATCAATGGAACTACGGAAGGAGGAAGATGATCGCCGGGGGCACGTGAGGGTGGGTCCCACACCCCGCTGACGTAGGGCGGCTGGATACGACGATCCTCTCTTGCGTCTCACGCCCCTCATCCTCTGCGCCGCTCCACCGTATTACTCACTTCGAGTTCAGGTTAGTTGTCCCCCCCCGCCAAAAAAAAAAGCATATCAGGTTAGTTTTGTGCTCCTACTCCAGTAGTATTACTGAGTACTACTGTTACTGCACTAGTACTCCTCTATTGGGTAACTTTTGTTTTTTTTATATACAAATGTGTGTGTGTGTATGTATATATATATATTGGGATGATTGTTACAACGCATCGTGATAAATCCATTTTATCTATTGAACGGATAGTACATAAAGTTGGATCCTTACCCATAAATCACTCTAATATTATTAAGCTCTTGTTTACCATAGCTCCGAATTAACAGGGATGAAAACGGTCACCAAAATTCTCAAACAACGTACGCTTGTTTCCAATTTCTACTCACCCAACCATCTACAAATGGTAACAATAAAAACGGAATGAAAATGGTAAAAAAATTATGGAAACAGAAATGATTTTGCTGTTCTATTAACCTTTTTCTTATTTTTACCATATTTTCATATAAAATTATCATTTTCATAATGCGGTAATTAGCATACTTATAAATACCAAAGTATCTATGGTCCATATCCCTAGCTATTTAGCTCATAGTTTCGAGGCTATCAACTCACTTTTCTACATTACTAAAGCGGGAGACGGTTTGTAATTTACATAGTCTAAGCCTAAATTTATACAATCATATTCACACCGTGATTTTATAGTTTAGGCTTTCCGACATTAATTATCAGTTCTATTTATATAGTTTTATTTTTGATTTTTCTAATAACTCCAATATCGTTTTTGACTCCATTTCTATGAAAGATAATATATGGTTATCAAAATGGATAAGGTTGTTTTCAGTTCGTTTTTATCTCTAGCTCCGGATCCAATGTTTTTTTTGAAGACAAGTATTTCTTACTTCAGAAATCTATGATCTAAAGCTATGGTTATATCAATAACATTTGGATGAATAATTTTGTTTCTATTTTAAATGAAATATAATATTTTAAACCACTTTAATTTAATTTATAAACTCCAGATCTTGCATATATCTAGGATCTAGAATTGTACCAGTCCTAACTTGCAGTTAGGAATGAAAGAAAGGGTGAGAATAACACAATTGCTCAATAGGGAAGGGAGAATGCACATTGCAAATGTTCCTCCCTGCTAATTAATCCTCTAATTAGAAGAATAATAATCATATCAGCAAATACATTTTTGTATACATATTTGAAAGAAAAATAATGCACAATACACATGGACGGTTACTAATAAGTCTATTTTATATTAATTTCTTGAAGAAAAGATACTGTCAACTGTGTTTATATGTTCACACCGAACTGATTTCAAAGTGCTTGGTAAGGTATGGTACCGAAGCTTTAGACTATATATACTCTATATTGCTTCCTGGAAGCAAACAGAAGAAAAAAGTTATTATAGCCAGGAAGAAACAAGTCATAGCCAGGACCCAACAAGGAGGCAGGTGCAGGTGCATGGTGTCTGCCTGCCTAGTGACACCTGCGCGATATCCATATATGACTAAGTCAGTAATTCCCCATATATATGGCGCGCGCGGCATGCACGATCAATTCATTATTCATGTAAGTACAATGCAATATTGCGATATATACTTAATTAAATATCAATTCAGGAGGAAGGAGGAGTGTTGCTTCGCGTGCAACAGTCTTAATTAACGCCGGTACACATACATGTTCGTGATCAAGATATATGGTTACTCCTAGCCATTAATTATTAGTACTAATCTTGTATTAAAGTGGGAAATTCTATATATGCTACTAACGTCTATAACTAATCTTGATCCCATAATCCCAACACTCAATTAGTGTACTTCTCACATGCTCACATGCATGCATGTAACGTTAATGTGGGGGCTTGTTCCATTCAAGCCACTTTTTTTTTTTTGAGATATTCAAACCACCGTTTAGGCACTCGAAGAAGGTCCTCTATGAATTTTGGTATATCAGACTTTTGAAATTGTAATTCTGCTGAGGCCTATAAATTTTAATTTGGAAGTTAAATTGTGCATGACATCATTAATTCTTATAACTCTTGTGTATTTATACTTTATTAAAAAAAAGTTAGTGGTTGTGGCAGTGAATCTATCACTCCATCTCGTTCTATTGTAAATTTTGTAAATTAACTTTTAAACTTCTTAATATTGAGAAATAATCAAGTCTAAATAAATAGTCACATATAAAGTTAAATTATAGTGATTATTCCTATAGAGAAGATATTGTAGCACATTTCATAAAAATATATTTTTTATTTATTTATTTTAGATAATATAATTATATATTTCTTTTATTCATTGTAAAACATAGGCATTCAGCTAATAAACTAAAACACCTTTATGCTTAACTCGATAATATACCAATGGATATATGAACTCTTCGAATTAATTAGTTGTAACAAGAAGGCATGCTATTAGTACATTAGTAGTATATGTTGGTGCACTGGATCACTGTTGGTCCCTATCGCCTCTTGATATATATATATATATATATATATATATATATATATATATATATATATATAAGTAACTACAACGTTTGTACTGTGCAAGAAAAAGGACACGTGAGTAAGTAGTAGTACTAGTATATTAGCTAGTGCCTCACCAAAAGAAAAAAAAAGAAAAGAAAAAGGTACATAACATTATTAGTGTGAAACTGTGAATTGAAAGAAGAGTACACATATATATTCAGCTAGCGGTGTCGTGTTTCCAAAATTTCTCTGCTGTCGACGTCGATGCTGTGCTTGAAAGTAACGTTGACACACATGTATGTGTTGATGTAGCTAGGCTTGCCTGCATTCACTACCACGGGATTAATTTAGTACTCTAGTTTACAAATAACGTCCTAACCAAACTTTATAACCATTTGGTGCTTTTTAATATTGAAATATTTAATCTGATGCACCAAAATGATTTGTGTCAGTTTGTTAAATTTAAAAAATATCTTTATAATATTACACACGGTATTAACGTCGGATTTTTACACATATGTTAATTACAATAAAAATTGGACTTTGTATTCTAGGGCCATGCATATACCAATTACAGGACAATCATGTCCATGACGGTTACAATAATTAAGTACAGACGGTTAAGTCTACTGTGAGTGTGGAATAAAAGTACTAATATTTAATTGGAAACTGAGCTCGTTAGTCCAGCGGCTAATGTGAAGTGATTGATTATGTATCGTAGGAATATATAATTAGTTTGTGAGGTACAAATTAATGCTATGTGTGTGTGTGTATGCTAGCTGAAGTGAAATGGATATATGGATGAATGGATGGATCGGATCGGAAGGGAGGAGCAGGCAGCGTGGAAGCTTCGTAACGCAGGGCAATGGCCATGGCGGCGGCGGCGGCGGGGCCGGGCGGCCGGGCGTTGACTTGCAGATGGAGATGGACGTGGATGTGTATGTGGCCAGGTGCGTGCATCCCGGCCGGCACCTTATTAGAGCGAGCTAACTAGCCGATAATTAGTAGTACGACGTGCGTACATATATGGAGTAGCTAGCTAACTAGCAAGCTTACTTGAAATTTCTGGGAAGCTACACGTAAAATAGCCGGCAGCAGGCAGCTCGATCAGTTATCTAGCTAGCAGCTAATGCTACTGCGATCGATCAATCGAACGAGCCAGCTGAGAGTGCATGCATGATAAGTACGTAAAATGATCCATATATCATTGTCACGATCGATCGATATATCGCCCTCTCTCTCGATTTGCAGGGGTTTGTAAGCCAGTTAAATGTAGCTATAGACCAAGCTTCCTTTTTTCTGTCAATATATCCTAGAGATGTGTATACTATCACGTTATCATGTATCAATAAGATTTATATATGCATGTTGTGTGTGCATATATAAATTATATATGCTCTGCACGTGGAGCACTAAGAGCTTGCTAAGTAGCGGCGACAGTAGACTAGCTAGCTACTCCCTAATTAGGGGCCGGAAGTAATCGCCTCTCGAAGTTAGCTTAGGCCCAAGTGCGGTCTACCATAAGTACCATAAGCTATTGATCGGGACGACCCATCACGAGCGTGGCTATTGATTCCCACTAATTAATCTACTAATCGGCCACACATATTATAATAGGAAGAGCAGCCAATCTTCAACTTTCGTTCCAGCATCAATTTATTCATTAAGCTTTTTCTTTTTTTTTATTATTACACGGAGTTTCTGTCCATGCACACACATCACACCACCACATACCTGCAAATGTGGCTCTTAACAGACACTCTAAAAGACATATAGACCAACGATAAACCTCTATTCTTACTAGATTCTTGTTGATAGCGTAACCGTGTGTGCGTACACTAGTGCTTCTTCGTTCCCTCCCTCGACTTTTGTATTGTCTAAACAAAGCCATTAATTGACTTTGTCATGAAACCTAATATAGTTATTGGGACTACCGAAATTGTCGTGTGGGCAAGCCATATAATCATCCCATACAAAATCTATGGTAAAAATATATGATTTACTCTTACATATATCATATGAAAAGAAAGAAAACAATAAATATAAAAACATAAAATAAGAAACATAAGTGATTTTGCATATCAAAATCTATATTGAAATGCTAACATTCAAATGCAACTATGGACACATCCTACACTTTTTTTTCACTTAATTATGTCAATATAAAGTTAAATTAGCTATGAACACCAAATATTTAATTACATGCCAAACTATTTCTATATACATAATTGAATTCGAATGTTAAGATTCTAATAAATATTTAATATACAAAATCATGTGTTTTCTTTCTTTCTATTTCTTTTTTCTTTTTTCTCTATATGTAAAGGTAAATCGGATATTTCGTCATATATTTGTATAGACATATGATATGGCATGTTCACGTGACAATTTAGGTGGACTCAAGGACTATATTTGATCACATAATAAAGTTAATGATATGAAATGTCAGGGACTAAATCGACCCTACAATAAAACCAAAAGACCATGATGGCTATTCTATATGGAGGTCAACTAGCGACAACGAGTCAACAATACCAGAATATTAAACTATATAACTAGATGATGATGTCTCAAGCTTTGTTAAAAATATATATATAGGTGAATGTACATTAAACATTATAAGAATGATGCATATATATAAATATATATATAATGGAAATAATATAAGAATAATGATAACATATTAATCTTCAGAATATAATAAATTATTAATGATATAATATGCTTACATGAGTTGAGTTTAAGATATAATAATAGCTAGTAAGTGATGACATGATATGTCTGTATATTGAGATTTGGAATAAGGGGATATATATATACACACATATAGATTCCCTCGTTCTTCTCTCGCTACTAGAGAACATCGCTTTTAAGCAAATATTATTACTCTCTTCATTTTATATTATAGTTCACTTTAGGTTTGTCATAAATCAAACCTCTAAGTTTATAGAAAAGTATAACAATATTTTAACACAAATAAAATATATTGTAAAAAATATATTGAATAATGGATTTAATGAAACTAATTTAATATAGTAAATATTGCTATATTTTTTATAAATATAAACTTGATGAGATTTGATTTTAAATAAAATCAAAATGAATTATAATATAAAACAGATGAATTACTGGCTAGATAGTGCGTGGTAAGGGAAACGGATCCTTAACTTGATGAGATTTGATTTTAAATAAAATCAAAATGAATTATAATATAAAACAGATGAATTACTGGCTAGATAGTGCGTGGTAAGGGAAACGGATCCGATTGGCCTAACCTGATGATTATTGGAGCATTAATACTTAGCTAAGTGGGTGTTTGTTCGCACGTGCGAATATTAGTGCATTCGCGCGCGTGCTAGCTAGATAGCCTTTTGGTGCCTTCAGTTTCGTACTGGCGAATCAAATATTTATCCTAGGATTTGAAGAGAAAAGGAGAAGAGAGGGAATTGATCGAAGAGGGTACACTCCAAGATAGCTGATGCTGATGCTGTTGCAGTATTGCATGCAGCGGATGTTCCAGTCGAGAAGCACCTGCCTGCAGCTAGTAGGCAAATTCATTGAGACCGGCCGGGCAAGAAAAGCATTAAAATTAGGAACAGATCGAGGTTAACTAACTTGGCAACAACTCAAGTCAGGATCGAATGCAGCTAGAGGACGACTCGCTGTCAAACTTTATAGCGAGTCCGTGGACCTGAAAATCGTGAGAAAATTACATTTCACCGTCGATCGGTCGATGTATACGATGATATCATCCTACGTACGCTTGGATTATTAATATCATAGACACGAATCTATCGACGCATATATGCATGGCGGCGGCAAGCTAAGCTAGCTGTGGATAGATACATGCACGCATGGCCGGTCAATTATTCTATATTGGTCGGTCATGGTTTAATCAAAGCACGCAACGCAGCAGCAGGCGGACACGTACCAACGTCGCCGATCCAAGCTAGTCGCAGTTCATGCGCAAATTAATTATACAAACTACCCAACCGAACGAAACGTCCCGTCACATCACTCAAGATAATACGTACAATACCTAACAAATACTACGTACCGCTCCGTATATGCATACATACTACTACTAGCTTCGTCCGTCCGTCGGGCCATACGTCAAAGCATAGTCATGCACCATACGTATACGTACGTCCTGTGCTCGTATTCCTTCATTGGATATAAAAGTACTTTTCTACCAGCTGCTAGTACTCCTATGTACATATATGTGCGCACGCACAACAATAACCTAAAATAAATAAAGGGAAGTGTCCGTGATCTGCTGCAGAGTCTACCTGGATTTGTTTTCACGCACATGCATGTAAACAGAATTTTAGTGCTATCAATTTCTGCACATTAGGATTTCAACCAATGGTCTTTGTTAAAAAAACAGAATTAGATATGTCGGTGGCTTTTGTTTTTTAATGCACGTGTTAGGGGATGCATTTATATTAGGTTGTATGTTGCTTGTAATCAGAAAATAAATAGAGCGACATCATTATCGTATATCTTTAAAAAAATTAAAACGTTTTTTTTAAAAAAAAACCCTCAAACTTTACTTGGAATTATCCTAGCATGCTAAACTATTAAATCAGTTATTGGGGCTCCTTGAACATCCTTATTTGGTCTGAATAACCCATAAGCGTTTTTTAAAGTGGTTTTGTTTGTATGGCGTGGTGACTCAACTTATTTGCTATGTCAGCACATTCGTTAGGCCAATACGCAAATAATATGCATATTTGGCTTTAAAAAGAATGACCAGTGAGTAAAGATGAAGCGTTGCCGCAGCAAACTTGGCTTTTTAGTATAATTTTCTTATATTGTTAATGGTACAATTGAAAAAGTAGCTTGTTAGAATCATCGAATCAACGTGTCAAAATAGCGTAACTATTGAGTCAACGCACCATATAGGCAGAGCCACTTAACGGAACAACTCAGGAGGAACAAATGAGAAAGTTATGGTAGGTTAATATATGGTTTAAACATCTCACGGTGTGTTAATATAAAGTTCGGAGTGTTATTGGGACTGTTTTTTTTTTGAGAGAGAGAGCAAACAACAAAAAGAAAAGGCAATCAATTAATTAAGGGAGAGAAAATTGAAGGACAGAGGAAAAGGAAATTAAGGATCAGATTATAGGGGAGTAGTAAAGAGAGAAGGAAAGGGGAGGGGGAGGAAATTAAAGGCGGGATTCCGCACGCGCCGGGTCCACCTCACAAATCAGTTTCCCACCTCAGGTCGCTTCCCTTTTAAACCGGGCCCTGCGCGCCGATGCTCATTCATTCTCATTCATTCCCGCCGATCGATGAGATCAAGCAGCAGCGGGAGCTTGCATTCCCCTCGCTACTTCCTTGCTTGCATCTACCTATCGACACTACATTCAGCTTGATCCATCCATCGGTTTACTAAGCTTAATTGGCTGCTCGATATATCAATCCTCTATCTGATTCTCTCATCTATGGACGGGCAGCAGGAGGGTGAGCTGGTGGCCAAGTACCGTGGCGTGCGGCGGCGGCCGTGGGGCAAGTTCGCCGCCGAGATCCGAGACTCCAGCCGCCACGGCGTCCGCGTCTGGCTGGGCACCTTCGACACCGCCGAGGATGCCGCGCGCGCCTACGACCGCGCCGCCTACTCCATGCGCGGCGCCAACGCCGTCCTCAACTTCCCCGCCGACGCCCACCTCTACGCCCGTCAACAGCAACAGCAGAATCATAATCAAAATGCCGCCGGCTCTTCTTCCTCTTCCGCCGCCGGCAACGCTACGAGTAGGCCGCCGCCGATCGAGTTCGAGTACCTCGATGACCAGGTGCTGCAGGAGATGCTCCGAGACGACACCACCAACAAGTAGCTTATTACCTAACGGCATATATAGTGCTGCTATGCTTTGCTTGATGCATCCACCATATATATATAAACTTTAGATTTGTACTTGTGTTTTTAAAACACGTACCTGATCGATCGGACGAACGGTTCAATATATATGGATCGATATGCAAGTATGATGAATGCAAGTGGCAGGCAGCCATTCATGCATGCAGTCATCTTCAGACTTCAGTTAATTTCCTCCTTTCTTCTTCGGTTAATTAGAAGCTAGCAATCCATCGATTCTAGACATCACAGACATTAATGACATTGCATTGCACCACTTACGTACTGATCTTCTTACTTGATCGGTCGATCGCCGCCGGGTAGGATGCTGCAGGTAACGATCGAAGGAATCTGAGTGGTCTACTAGAAGGTAACTAGAACAATCCAGAGTCTAGGGTAGTGTAGTGCAGTGCATGCATGAATGCTCTGCTTGCTGCTGCGATCGCTGCAAGAAAGTTCCTGGAACGTTCAATATTATTGTCCTTTCCTTTTAATGTAGAGGCCAGAAATCAATCTAGCATTACATTGGCTGTCTAGCTTAATTTGCTGCACCTGCATACGTACGTACGTACCTATGCATCGACGCACAAGTACTCTCTCTCTCGATCAATCAAATTTTCGTACAATTAATTATACTGGACTACTACTGTCAATTGAAGGATATATACAGTGTTTTAAGTTGGGCCGGCCCAAGACGTATAGCAGCCATCAAACCTTAATCGTCCTGTACGTCGTCATACTGTTGTAACGGCGCACCCATTAATTAAGACAGACACACAGCTAGCTAAGATAACTATTTTAATTTGGAGCGACTTCCATCTGTGGAATTGAAGTTGCAATGCATAGTAATAGTCCGGTAATACACACACCTCTCTCTCTCTCTATCTATCTTCCGATTAGTTAGCTAGTATTAATATATCCCGGCCTGATCGGAGGTAGGTAGTAACTGGAAATTCACAGGCAGCCTACTGATGATCATCGACGAAATTAACCTGCATGTACGTGCGATCTTACGTTAACTAGGGTAATTTTGTTATTAAAAAATGAAAGGGAAGGGAAGGGAAGGAAAACATAGTTGAGTTGGTTTACTGCGCGAGGTACATAAAGTATGTAGTATTATGGGTTACCCATGCCAGTAAACAATTAATACAGGAACATATGCAATGGTTGAATAAAGCTAGCTAGTCTAGTCTAAGGGACGTGCATAGGATGCACGTGGTTAATTAGCCGGTTTGATGGATAGCATCAGTAGTCGATGCATGGGGTCGTTTGGGAGAAAAAAAAGGGAATTGAGCAGCTGACTCCTGCAAAGGTTTAATTCGATGTAGACCTTTTAATCTGGTAGTAATAGCTTAGGTGTTCACCTGCTAGTGTGTGAGTGGAGCATATACGTAGGCATGGACGTCATGGAGGGTGACTTGGTGCAGGACGACCGAGATGGCCAAACCACCTGTACTGCTGCCCACTCCAGTCATCCAAGCAAGGGGGAGGAATTGGTCAACGGAGAAACAGAGACCAGTCTGTACGGTCATGCTGACGTCACTGCTCTGCTCGGAGCAACTAACTGGGCCTGCCTGAGTTGGTAAAATGCAATTGGGCCTTTCAGTTGGTGCGTCTTACTAGTTAGGAACTCGGCCCAAACTGTGGTGGTCTCCTCTTCTTGGACGGGACGACAGGTCGACAACCCTCGGCCGCCGCCTCCTCCTCGCCTCCACCTCCACTCCGGCGGGAGCGTTAGAGACAGAGCACCCGTAGCATGGCGAAGAGCCTCCTCTCCCGCGGCCGCCTCATTGCCCGCTACCACCGGGGCCCCATCCCGTTCCAGCCGCCCGCGCTCGCCCGCTACCTCTCCCCCACCGGCGCCCCATCCCAACCGGATCACCACCACAGCAAATCAGATACTTGCAGTACCACCACCACTAGCAGCAGCAGCACGAGGCCGGCGGGCACGGGGGAGTCCCCATCGGAGGAGGACGACGACGAGGGCGCCGCCCTCCCGTGGAGGAGATGGAGGCCCGACGTCGCCTGGCTCTCCAAGGCCCTCCAGCCCGCCCTCCAGCTCTACGACCAATACAACTGGACCAAGCCTTTCCTCACCGGTTTGTTGCTTCCTTGCTTCGTTGCCTTTCTCTCTTCTTCCTCCTCGTATTTCTGCTCTTCCTGAACTTCTTATGTTGCGCCCCTAATCTAAAAATACTCCTCCTCCTCCTACTACTTTCTGTCTGAACAACAAAGTGCAGACAGCATCCCCGCAAGCACCCGCACCTTCAGCGAAATCCTAAGTGACCTCCAGCGAAGTAAAGTGAGCATAAAGGACTGGAGCCTGAGTGATCTTACCGTCGGTCTCTACCTCATTTACCTCAGCCAAGCTTCTGCAAAGGATGCTCAGGCCTTCAAGGGTGTTCATATATCCTGTAATCACAAGGCAAGCCTTCTCTTCGCATTCACAACCAACCTCTCTCTCTTTCAATCGATAATGTTTCTTTCTACTGTTTATCATGCACTTCTAACTAACAGTTTCTAGGTTCAAGAACTAATTTATCACCTTGAGCTTGCAAGAGGTTGTTACAAGGGCAATGCGATTGGTCTTGCACGCCATAGTATGCTTCGCAAGAGGAACGTTCTCAAATTCATCAAGGACTCTAGTTTTCTGCGACCTGGCTATTACATTGCCATTGATCCACGCACTAAACTGGTGATCCTTGGGATTCGTGGGACTCACTCTGTTTATGATCTTGTTACTGATTTGATTGCTCTAAGCGATAAAAAGGTATCACCTAGAGGTTTCTCAACACATTTTGGAACATATGAGGCTGCCCGTTGGTACCTTCGCCATGAGTTGGGAATTATCAGAAAGTGTTTGGAAAAGCATAATGTGGGAAACTGACCCTCTTCAACTTGTGCCGCATCTTTTCTTGGGTGTTTTATATGCTTATTTTTCCTGATTTGAAAGCAGGGCTACAAGTTGTGCCTGGTAGGGCACTCCCTTGGAGGAGCTTCGGCTGCGTTGCTTGCTATAATGCTAAGGAAGAAATCAAAGGAGGAACTTGGATTTAGTCCTGACATTATTTCAGCCGTTGGATATGGAACCCCACCTTGTGTCTCAAAAGAAATTGCTCAAAGTTGTGCAAGCTATGTCTCAACTGTTGTACTGCAGGTCATGCTTGACCCTTTCTCAGCGTGGCATCCTATTTCTGATATCTTTGCCATGTAGAATTTTAAGTGAGCTTGACATTTTCTACATTATTTTCTAGGATGATATCATTCCTAGGTTAAGTGCAGCTTCACTGGCAAGATTGCGAGCTGAAATACTCAAAACAGATTGGTAAGCGTTGGCTTTTGTTGAGGCAGCTTTTATAGAAAGAAGCTTGTGATTGTTCTCCACTTCTCCTTATTGGGATTATTCAACTTCTTGTTGAACAATTCTTTTTACCCCATCTGAATAGCTTAATACTGACATGTAGCAGTTTTCAGCCGCATGTCTGTGACTTTCATTCGTAGTTCTGAAACATGAGCAACATCATGAAGCAGTTATGAACACTAAATGGATGGAACTATGTACTCAACTGTTTGAGTCATGTTCTTTTGTAGGGTAAGCGTTTTGGAAAAGGAAGACTGGAAGCATATAGTGGACATTGTTACTAATGCTAAGCTTGTCGTTTTGTCAATTCAAGATGTGGCACGCAAGCTTGCTGATTATGCTAAAATTGTCACAGTGTCAACTAGTTCTGGTAAGCTGCCTTGCCTTTTTTATTTTGCAAGTTACTCTTTTTCTCTTTTGTGTGTGTGTTTGTTTGTTTGTTTTGCGATAATTGTCTGTTCCCACAAGAGTGGAAAAGGAGAGGGGGTTTTGGGGTTAGTATTGTACTGAATCTGGCATTGGTTTCTCTTGTCTTGTTAGATGCTGTCAAAGATCCTGATCGACCCCCAAGCTCCAGTGAGGTATTGTTACCGGACAGTAAAGAGGATGTATTTGTGCCTGAGGATCTGTTCCTTCCTGGGACTCTGTATTACCTCAAGAGGGATATTGAGGATATAAACGGTGTACAGGATGAATCGTATACACTCTGGAGAGGTGACGCCGGGGAGAATTTCCAGAGGATTCTGTTATCTGGCAATTTGATATCCGATCACAAATGTGAAAGCATATATTACGCTCTGAGAGATGTGCTCAAGACACTGCCGCTCCAGGATGACTAGTAGGCGTTTCTTTTCAAGCCTTTTGCAGTTGCACACTTGCAGTGACTGGATCATCTCTAGTTTGTAATCTCAATACAGGCAAGCATATTTATGTTGCTTTTAGTTCTCCTATTGCCCATGGCCATGGGTAAAATGGAAAGCCTGCCGGCTTTGGGAAAATAGAGTTTGTTTGTTGTAAAGTTTTATGTTTGCAAGGGAAAAGTACGAATAACAGACGGCGTGTTTGGCAACTTTGAGGAAGAGGATTGGGAGTTTAGATAGGGGAATTAATTGTGAGATTAATATGGAAATTTGATTTTTAGTCATAGTCCATATGGTACAAGTAATGAGAAATGGAGGAAATTACAGGGGAAGGGAGTTGAGATAGAGACTAGATCATAAGTATCAAGTAAAAATAGATAGCTGAGATTTATTTAAGACACCGTAAACAGAATTTTTTGACACCGTAAACATAATTTTTTTTCTCAACTTCCATCCCCATCCTAGGTATTAAAAAGAAGGGATTCTCTCTTAATTTCTCACCCTCATCAAATTTTCATCCTCATTCCATTAAAAAAATCCGTGCCCCATCTCACTAAAAATTACATATCCCCTAAATAAACAAAGTAGTTATTAGCCACATTCCTCCAAACTTCCAATCCCTCGTAAAATCTTCTCCCAGCCAAACCAGACTTCTTCCAACCGAACGCACGCAGAGGAGATGCAATCTTGTAGCAGTGAAAGGCTTGGCCGCTGGAGTAGTTAATTTGACTAATTCTCCTGAGTTAATGAACTACTGTATGAAAAGGAGGAATCTGCTCGTTTTTTCACATTAGCGGAGCGTGTCGTTGTTCAGTTGAAATCAGTCGGTCAGGGCTTCTGATACTGAGAGTAGCATTGCGTAGAACAGTTATATGTTGAGAGCACATGATAACATTGGTTTGTTATTTGATTGATACAAGAAGTAGAAGGGAACAATGTCTCACTGTCTCTAAAGAGATTTTTTTAATAAAATAACTAATGAATCTAATTAGTTGCTCTCGTCGGCGGCGAGCTGGCCACAGTCCTCGATGAGGACGCGCTCCGCCGTGGTGCCGGACTCGGAGCCGACTTGCTCCATCTTCTCGACGACGGCGTACCCGTCGACGACCTTGCCGAAGACGACGTGCTTGCCGTCGAGCCAGGGCGTGCGGGTGGTGCAGATGAAGAACTGGGAGCCGTTGGTGTTGGGGCCGGCGTTGGCCATGGAGAGGACGCCTGGGCCGGTGTGGCGCAGCTTGAAGTTCTCATCGGCGAACCTGGCGCCGTAGATGGACTCGCCGCCGGTGCCGTTGCCGCGGGTGAAGTCGCCGCCCTGGCACATGAAGTTTGGGATGATGCGGTGGAAGGCGGAGCCCTTGTAGTGCAGCGGCTTGCCGGAGGCGCCGAGGGCCTTCTCGCCGGTGCAGAGGCAGCGGAAGTTCTCGGCCGTCTTGGGGACGGTGTCGGCGAAGAGCTCCATGACGACGCGGCCGGCCTTGGACTTGCCGATGAGGATATCGAAGAAGACCTTGGGGTTCTTGGCCGCCATGGCTGCAGATGCATTCGGTTAATCAAACCAAATTCTCCCTCCCTCCATAGAGAGAGAGAGAGAGACCCATGACTTGTTAGGAGAAGAGGGCAGGCAGTATAAAATCGAAGAGAAAGTGTAGGCAACATCCAGCCATCCATCCATCCTAGATTCGTTATTAGGACGGCAAAGGTGTTGATGGAGATGAGCATCTATGTTGCACAAGCTTTGAGCTCACTAGGCCTTTCGATTTACTCGACGCCTAAGAGCCTTCGATATGTGCGTGCACCAGGTAGCTGCAGTGTAGTTTACACACGCACGCACGAACGCTAAGAAAGACAGACGTACACCAACCTGTGGCCTGCTGGTGTGTGACGAAGAAGGAAGATGAAGAGCGGCGGGCGGCGTCGGCGGCGGAAACAATCTGAGGTGGAGGGCGCCGCAGTGGAGGGGGCGGCGACATAAAAAGACCTTAAGAAAGTGGTTTAGGGTTTCGACCAATGGGCTTCTTAACGGGCTAGGCCCTTTCAGCGACTTTGTTCTGCCGTGCAGTACCAGCCCACCATTTCTCAACGAAGCTTCTTCCAACGAAACATCTTCACGCAAGCCCTGTTCAGGATGCTTTACATTTGTGTATGGAACAAAGTTCATGGTTGATCCGTCATCTTAAAACCAAGTGTAGCATTTTTCTCACTTTATACTAGTGTAACCCGGTTTCGGTTGACATGATGAGTTGACTGTGGTCAACCCAACTAAGTCAGCGTAGGCCCCACATGTCAGGCCCCATCTCTTCACCCATAGCATCCTCCAGCCTCTTTCGGTCTTCCCTCTCTTTCTCGTCGTCTTGAGGGTGGCAACCAATGGGGAGAAGGGTGGTGGTCAGCAGGAGAGGAGCTAGGTGGCGACGGCTATGGTATCATCGAGCTCGAGTGACCGCTTTGACTCCTCCCTCTTGAGCGGCGCGGACGATAGTGCCTTGTATCTCGAGCGACGCCTCGCCTTTGCTATGGCTAAGGCAGCGAAAGAGAGGAGATGAGGCAATGGTGGTGATCAACACCCCAACCACCGGTGACTCCTTTCCTCTAGCTTCTTTCCTTCCCTCTCCTTTCTCCCTAGCTCCTTCCGACTTTCATTGCACACCAGAACAAGCACCACCGCTACTACCATCCCCACCTTCAGTGGCCATCTCTGCACTCCCGTCATTCCTACCGATGGACGCATCGACGAGGAAGCAACTAACAAGAAGGAGGTCTGGTGTTACGGCAAGCCTGCCATGGCGGTGATGAAGCTCATGGAGAAGGGAGACGATGGCGAAGGCTAAATCAGAACAGGGGTGACCAAAATTGAAAGAGGAGTAAGCTATGCCTAGGTTGTGGGCAGTGATGAGGCTAGGTTGTTGTTGGGCCCTCCCCTAGCATCGCTGTCAATTAGCTCAAGCTCGCACGAGGCCCGGGTGAGCCGGGGCTTAAAGGGGATAGAGGCCGTGTTGACCCTCTCTCCATCGAGCTTCTGCTTTGTCGTCATCGCCTACCGAGTAGCTCAAGCTTGCCAACCACAACCATAGGTGTCTCCATGCTGACCCTAAGACCACTATAGCTCGTTCCTAGGTGTCCTCATGTCCACCACCGCTACCTGGGCACCCTAATGGAGGCAATGAGGGTCATCGTGCCTACCTTCAACCCTAAGACAGTCTAGGACATCAGGTAATACATGTGTGAGCATCGCTGGGACCGCTTGCCTGAGGAGCTACTCACCATCTGAGCACCTGCTTCTCTCTATCATTGACGCCGTCATCTAGTCCAACTATTGCCATTGCGCTACCTAGGAGGCCGAGGCTGGGGCCATGGTTTTTCATATTTACTATGGATTCTACTATTTTTATTTATTTATTTTCTAATTATTATTTCATATATACACCACGTAGACACCACGTCAGATGAAGACCTAAGCCAACATGTCATGTTACGTCACTTGAAACCGTAGCCCAAACCGCCTTGACACTATATTTTCACTAGTTTTGTAAGATGAGAGATACATCGTATCCGGTTTTATAGGAAAGAGACGTGATTTAAACTTCCTTAAGATGATAGCTAAAGTGAATCTTTTCCATAGTATATACATAAGATAATAAAAATTCACAAATGCTTACATTTTGCAAATATGTTTTATATCTACGGTGTTGATGATGGTATGGTAGGTCTACATTTAAATTACGATTTATTTTAAATAATTTAAAAATAAGATGTTTAAGTTACAAACAATTTAGGCATAACTAAAAATTGGAAAAAAAAACAAAAGTACTTCCTCCGTGTATAAAATCGTGTATAAAAGTGAATTTATTTTTGAAATAGAGGTAGCATGTGCCTTGGGGTCGTGAATAATAACTTGCATAACAATACCTATTCACATAGCTGCACACAAAAAATTTGATTAGTTATGAGTGTAAGAAAAAAATGATTAGTTATTCGACTTCATTTCCATCGTCCCCGGTTAACACGGAGAGAAAAAAGCTACAGTTTGAGCCATGTTAAACAAAAATTTGAGCCTTTTTTTTTAAAAGAAGAGTCGTCGTGTCGTGATGCCTCACCTAACTGGAGTTGGGGTTCCTTAGGGACTAAGTTCTTGAAACAAACAATGCAAGAAAACTGCCGTTTGGAAAAATTAATTATGTATATACTCCAAAATGTAACGAAACCACTTTTTTTTGAGAGGATGTAACTAAAGTGGTAGTATTAGTTAATTGGATTTGTTAGGAATGATGACCCAATGAAGGACTAGGACCGGGAGGGAGGTGGGCATGCATTCACAGGTGGAGGCAGGCCCACGCTGCAGCAACTTCAGCCCCGGACCAGGTCCATTAAAAGCTAAGCACAGGTAATCCATCCGATCAAATACTCCAAATTATACCACATGCACACGCATTAGTAGAGGCAAAGCAAAACGGTAGCCATGGCCGCGTCGCGCTACGGTGTGGATGTTACGGTGGCCTCGGCTCGTGACCTCAAGAAAGTCAACTGGCGCAACGGCGACCTCAAGCCCTACGCCGTCCTCTGGATCGACGACGGCGCCAGGTGCTCCACCCACGTTGACCTCGACAACGGTGAGAGCCCCACCTGGGACGACAAGCTCACCGTCCCGCTCCCTCCCTCCACCCGCCTCGACGACGCCGTCCTCTACGTCCACGTCGTCCACGCCAACGCCTCCGAGGGCGTCAAGCCGCTCGTCTGCTCCGCCCGCCTCCCGCTCCGCGACGTCCTCTCCGACACCGGCATCGGCGGCCGCGCCTCCCTCTCGCTCCGCCTCAAGCGCCCCTCCGGCCTCCCCCAGGGACGCCTCGACGTCCGCGTCGCCGTCCGTGAGCCCGCACACTACTACGACCCTTCACCTTACCCTGCTCCCTGCCAGCAGCAGTCTTCGCGTGACCAGTACGCAGGCGGCGCCTACGGTGCTGGCTATGGCGGCTCTGGCGGGGCACGGCCGCCGTACGCCGCGGCACCTCCGGCGGGGTACCCGTCGGCCTACGGCTCCGCGCAGCCTGCTGCTCCGTCCTATGGAGCACCTCCGGCTCCTACCTACGGCTCCGCGCCACCTGTAGCTGTGAGCTATGGAGCACCTCCCGTGGCTGTGGCAGCGGATGCCAGGAAGAAGGACAAGATGGGGGTGGGGACTGGCCTAGCGGTGGGCGCGGCGGCCGGCGTGCTTGGCGGGCTGGCGCTGGCGGGCGGCGCGAGCTACCTGGAGGACAAGTTCGAGGAGCGGGTGGAAGAGGACAGCTACGGCGGCGGTGGCTACGACGACTACGGATATGACGACTATTAAGTAGCTTCCGGTTCAACTTTCTGAGGAGAAAGCAAACTATAATGGGGTTGTAACGTAGTCTGAAAAAGAGTTTGATTTTGATTGACAATTATCTAAAAAGGTTGATTTTGATTGATGCTCAAATTGATTGAGGCAATAATTAAGGCTCGATCCATCGATCAGAGAGCTTTGATCCTAGAGGCGTCGGCGGCAAAGGAATCAACGGCGGTAGCGCCCACTGCGTGCCGTCGAAGTAGGAGAGATCCATGGAGGGCGCGACTCGAGCTGCCGCGCGTAGGACACCCTGCCGGAGGTGGCGGAGCCTGGGCCCCAGCACGCGTACTCGGAGAACCACACCTGCTGCCGCCGGCCGGGGTCGCCCCAGTCGTTCCACCCCTCCGCCGCCACCACGTCACCAAGGAACGTCTCCGCGAACACTGCCGCCGCGTAGGGCCCCCACGCCCGCCCCAGCCACACCTGCTCCGTCCCCACCACGCTGCACCGCACGAATGCGAACCCCGTCCGCTCCGCCGCCGACGCCCGCCCCTGCGCCGTCACGGTCCCCGCAGCGAAGGTTGCCATGGCCACGGAGCTTATGGTGCACCCGACGTAGAGCGATCGTTCCGTTGCCGAAGACGAAGTTGGGTTGGGCACGGCGTCCACCGCCTTCTGCAGACTGGTGAAGTTGGCGCAGCCGGCGGCCTGGTAGTGGAGGAGAGTGGCATTGTGTTGCGAGGCGAGGGCGGCCGCCCACCTGAGGAGGTCGGCGGCGGCGGTGTGGATGAAGAGGAGGAGCAACAAGTGCTAGTTGGTCGAATTGATGAGCAGCAAGAGATGGAGGCGGGAGGTACAATGAGTATAGCAGGAATAGAGAGGTGGTGGAGGCGAGGAGTAGGGCGGCGACGCGACCAGCGGACGTGCTCCTGCTACTGCCAGTCCACATCTTCATCGATCTTCCTGCAGCTCCTGCGTCTTTGATCGAAAGCATTTAAGCAACAAGAATGGAGAAGTCTCAACACCATAACGGATTAATTATGAGAAACACAACATACAAAACTAAAATCTTTCATAACTATTCAACTAGCTCGCTTATTGGATTGGCCATCTTAAGTACTACTACACAAAGGAGGATCATCAATATGAATGGAATTTAGGATTTTTGAGTGGATGGATGGAGAGATGCAGGCGGAGTCAAAGTGCAAGCACTTCGATACGATGTATGGTAGCAAGATTTTTGAGTGCGTGCGTGGTAGAGCCAGAGGGAGGGATGCTGTTGCTTTAATTCTGGTCGGAAAAAGTAAGTATATTTTGATTCTCTCAATTATACTTTAAATCTAATTGATATCTTCAATCATATACTCGCTTCTCTCAACCATTGAAATTGGTATAAATTGACACCCTCAAAGGTTTTCACTGATATATACGTGAGGGTGTTGAGCTGATCTTGGTCCCATATGGTGTTAACATGGCGTTAGAAAAAATAAAAAAAACAAAAAATACATGGGATCTTAAGTTATTCATAAAAAAATTAAAGACCCACGGACATGTGAGTCCCACTTGCCTCCACTTTCTCTTTCCTCCCACTTTTCTTCCCTCTCTCTCCCGCTTGTTCCGATAGTGATGTATGGTAGCAAGATTTTTGAGTGCGTGCGTGGTAGAGCCAGAGGGAGGGATGCTGTTGCTTCAATTCTGGTCGGAAAAAGTAAGTATATTTTGACTCTCTCAATTATGCTTTAAATCTAATTGATATCTTCAATCATATACTCGCTTCTCTCAACCATTGAAATTGATATAAATTGACACCCTCAACGGTTTTCACTGATATGTACGTGAGGGTGTTGAGCTGATCTTGGTCCCATATGGCGTTGACATGGCGTTAGAAGAAATAAAAAAAACAAGTTATTTATAAAAAAATTAAAGGCCCACGGACATGTGAGTCCCACTTGCCTCCACTTTCTCTTTCCTCCCACTTTCCTTCCCTCTCTCTCCCGCTTGTTCCGATAGTGAGCCCGAGCTCGACAAGGCGGCGAGTGGCGACCGAAGCAGACAGGGCAACGACACGGCGGTCGGAGCAGGCGACGTCAATGGCACCCTAGGCTCGAGGCCGTCGCCAACAACACCGAACGAAGCCGGTCGAGGTTCCGCGACGCCAACGATAGAGCAGGGACGACGCCCCTGTGTCGTCGTCTTCTCGAGGTCGAAGCTAGAGGAGAAGGAGGAGGTCGGGACGGGGCGGGTCGACTAAGACGGAGGCGAGCTCCTGGAGTGCGGCGGCGTCCATGCGGCCGCATATCGACCAGAGCACGCCCTGGATATCGGGCAGCGGCGGCTTTGCAAACTCGGCCTCAGCGTCAGCACCAAAACCAGCCGAAGTCCACCATCTGGCCTCCCCACGATGAGCCCGTGCACCACCAGCCTCTCCTCCATCCATCTCTCTTAGCCAATCGAGCTTCACGTGCTTTCCTAACTCGGCACTGTTGAGAGAGTCGATTTATACCGAGCCGATATAACTAATTTGCGGTCGGAGGGTTCGAGATAGTCGGATTTATACCGATTTTAATGATTAAGAGAGCCGATATAACTAATCTGCGGTCGGAGGGTATGAATCAGAATCGTGCTAGAGTAGAGTTGAGGGAGTGTATACCTTTTCCATTCTAGCATGCCTGGCCTGCGTTGCGTTTCCATTACCCAGCTATGGTCTATATAGGGTTCAGCCAAGCCCATTGCGTTTGTAATTCAGCCGACAGTATTACATAGGAAAAAGTCTATTAGCCTCCCTCAACTATAGTCTTTTGATTCACATCCTTAACCATAAAATCGACACACTCAGCTATCACATTTTTACCTCTTTTTTCTATTGTATGTTAATGACAAATTCTACCCTAAAAAACTAAAAAAAAATATATAGAAACCACATGTTATTGGTCCCACTTCCTTCTCTCCCCCTCTTTCTCTCTTCCCCACTCTCCTAGCAAAATGCTGCTAGCGCCGACGCTACAACTACGCCTCCATCCCTACTAGTAACACCATTCTCCTAGCCTATCACTGCTGTGGTTGGTGAGGAAGGGATGGTGCCAAGATCTAAGCTTGTAGGTTCCCACGGTTACGACGTGCACCCATAGCTACTTAGCTCGTGTAGCGACAAGGGTGCGAGGGGAAGACAATTATGTTGATGGTTGATCTCGACCTCATCTGCCAAGATCCGTAGATAGGTGACATCGACCCAATCAATCCTAGCTGGACCAAGCATTGGTGAGCTCATGAGGACAAGTTTGGTGTGGCCTATTGATTCTCCTCCCTAAGCTCGATCAGATCGACGCCGTCGATGGAGAAAGGTCTGGCTTTAACTTCAGATACGTCGCATTCGTTGTGTCAGTGAGGAGGTGGTCGTAGTAGCTCCGAGTAGTTGCTGCTACGTCAAATCATTCCTCTTGAGCTCACCGCCGACCATGACTTCCTCCTTGGTAGGCTTGAACTCATCATTGACCTTGCACCTCTCGAGATCGAGCTTGCTACTGACCAAAACTCCTCCTTCGGTCCAGTCAAGCTCACTACGAGGCTACCCCTCCGTGCTCAAGATTGTTACCAGGATTGTTCCCTTTCTACCTCCCTCACTCTACTTTCTTTGCTGGTAACAAGTTGATCATACATTTGGTTATTGAGAGAAAAAAAAGGAGATTGGGAGAGAGAAATGAAAAAGATGAACACATGGTGACTTGGAATTTGTAAAGTTTTATCAATTATTTTTGCCGACCATACCACATTATAGATGAAAAAAAAATCAAATCTGTTTGGGAAGGCAAAATAAATCGGTATTGATAATTGAAAAAGTTGTTATATTTGGTTTTATGGTTGAGGAAGTAAAATTGAACTCGGAGAGAGTTTATTGTTTCCTATTAGATAATAGTATAAGCAGGTAGTACATTGCATAGAGTGGTTGGATCTGGATTGGGGCCAGGGGGAAACGCCACCAACAGTTTTAGGCAGGCCGCCTCTATTGGCAAAGTGGCCCATGGCAGCCTTCTCCTTCTATTCCTTCTTTCCATCCCTTCGTCTTCATTGCATTGCACTAGTAGTGGTACGGCCCATCTACTAGTACTCCATATGGTACGTAGTTGGAGTAACACAGTTGATACTACAAGCAAGCACCAACCAATTGTATCCTACCGTACGTACTTTTCTTATGTAAAGATCTTAATTGTCAGACGTACGTACGTACTGTACTCTATGCTCTTATTGTGTGCCGTTCCCTTCCGTTCGCAGCTTCCGTGTGTCACGCAATTGCATCGATACTAATTACTGCATTGTTGAAAAAGATAGCTAGCTTGTTGTATACTAATATCTATGTACTACTCCAGTAGATAGATAGAGGAAATTAAAACGTTGTACGCACCTACGACATGAATCAAATGTACATTGGCTGTCTGGCTGGCCGATTGAAGAAGAAGCGAGGTGTCGTGTGCCGGTACATCTTTGTTGTGTTGTATTAGTTGTTATTCAGATACTCGAGTATCCATCTGTGTTACTGGAGTAGTATATTTAGCTACCTTGTTCTTGTTACAAAAGGAGATCAATCGATCGATCGATCGATCGATCGAGCTCTTTTCATCCACAATACAACAATCCACCTGCAGTCTTTGGCTCTATCCACCTTCAATGTCGTCGTCGCAGGCAGAATCTGCTGCTGCTGGGCGCAACAGGACAGCTGCTAAGTCGACGACGACTAGTGAGAAGAAGGCAAGGAGGAGGGTGGCGGTGGTGTACTATCTGTGCCGGAGCCGGCAGGGAGGACTGGGGCACCCGCACCTTATGGAGTTGGAGGTGGCTGACGAGCTGCGGCTGCGAGACGTGACGCGGCGGCTGGACGCCCTGCGTGGCAACGGCATGGCGGCCATATACTCGTGGTCCTGCAAGCGGAGCTACCGCGGCGCCTACGTGTGGCATGACCTCTCACACCCCGACGACCTCCTCCTCCCCACCCACGCCAGCGACTACGTCCTCAAGGCCTCCCTCCTGCTTGTCCGGCCGCACCAGCACCAACTTAATCTTCCTCCTCCTACTTGTCGCCACCACCCCTCTACCTCCAGCAGCGGCAGGGCTGATCACTTTCACCATCACCACACCCTGCCACATGCTGCTGCTTCTCCTGCCTCTGTTGCATCTTCCACCGCCATCACCCTCGTCGGCGACCAATGCACCTCCTGCAGGACTCCTCCACGTTCATCATCGTCCTCCTCCTCTTCCGCATCTTCTTCCTCGGGAAGCAGCTCGTCCCCTAATACTAACAACAACAACGAGGAGGAGGACGCAGTACTAATGGAGGCGCGCAGGCCTGCTGTGGCCGTGGCGGCGGCGGCAACGCAGACAGACGATGACAACTCTACTGCTACTGCATCACTGGCGGCGCCAGCTAGCCAAAAGCAGAGGGCGGCAGCAGCAGCAGTAGGGGGCAGCACCAGCAGCAGCCGGAGCCTCGAGTCTCTGATAATGGCCGACGATTCCGCCTTCAGGAGTATGCTGGAAGAGGATGATGCGGAGTACGGTGGAGAAGAGGAAGAATCGGCCGCAGCTGCAGATGGCAGAAGAAGCTGCTCCATGTCCATGTCGTCGATGGGCGCCATTTACAGGGTGAAGCCGGGCAACATGCTCATGCGCCTCATCGCTTGCGGCTGCGGCAAATCCATGCCAGCTACCTGCAGGAACAAGCAGCTGCGGCTAGACCCAGCAGCAGCAGCTGGGTTTGGATTTGTGCAGCCGCAGCAGCTTGAGTTGTTGCCACTGTCGCCGGTGCTGTCTCCTCTGCCTGATCTCGTCAAAACGCAGCACCCGCAACCACCACCAGCTACAGCTACCGCCCGGGAATCACCACCACCTCATCAGCTGCCTCCTGCTGCTACTAGCACTAGTGCCGCTGAAGGGAAGCTCAAGTAAGCCTTGTGTCGTCCTGCACACGCGTTACATCGATACACTGTTGCTCACTTCCTTTGATTTGCGTTAAAATTGCGTTTCATGCAGACCAGTTGCTGATGACGCACCAGCTTTAGTACAGGGCGAATGCTCAAATGGCACCGGGGATTTCGTTAACTTGGCAGCTGCAGGCAATAGTAAAGAACTGGCACATTCAAGGCCGGTAGTGGTAGCATTCCGTCTTCACAAACACGACGACAAGGTCATCAAGATCGAGGAGAGGTAACAGCAGACAGTATATAGTAGATTCATTCACTTAATTTACTCTCTGCATGCATGCGCGCTCTGTTTCCTTGCTCTAGCTGCTTAATCTCATCTTATCTATGATTAAATTATATATTAAGCTTGTAAATGATCGGTGCAGGCTTGCTTCTGGAGCTCGCGTTACCATATCCAGTACTGTTCATCCAGCTGGTGGCTTGCTCTAGCTAATTATCAACTCATCATCGTTCGATGGGCGGGCGCAGTGCAGTGACAGTGGCCTTGCTCTATTTCCATCTCCCGGCCCTCTCCATCTCTTAATTTCCGCTTTCTCTGTCGAAACAAATGTACCTCGACATCTTCCAGGAAAAAAATATTACTCCTAATAAGCTAGCTATACCGTGATTATTAGTCCGGTAGTTGTTGTCGGTACTTGCACACAACCAGATCTCTCTATCCTCGTCTTCTTATACCTTCGAAAAGAAGCTACTCCTATATGCCAATAAGTTCTCGTCTGCTTGGGCCTTAAAAAAACCTACAATGATGTTCTATATTTATGCGAATAAGTTGATTAATTAATATTCTGAGCTAATTCTGTGTTTTCCATCATTGTACTCATCGACGCATGTTGTTTTTTTTTACATTGGACAAATAAATTTAATCACATGTAAACTCATTTAAGATGTAATATTTTTCGTTGTGTACTATAATTGCAACTGATAATGACTAAGTAATTCATCCGCACTAATCATATTGTGTCAACAGAACAACTCTAGCCCTTTGATCAAATAATATAGCGTAAGAAATCTTTCCATATCCTGTCATCAACAGTAGTTTCCCATCGTTAATGGACTAATTAAATGGGCACAATCCAGTGTTGTCAAGGCGAGTTAAACAGTTGACGCTGATATAACCATTAATCCACTAAAATAATTTTTTTACAGTTTTTTCTTTTCCCACTCTCATGCATGGTGCAAAATTTGATGGTGGATTAATGGTTATAACCGTGCATTTGAGAGTGGGAGAAAGGAAGAAGTATAAAAAAAATTGATACCAAACCGAACACCACAAAGTTGAAACTAATGTATGCAAAATTTGACACCAAATTGAACATCAAGATTGTGTATTTTTTATGCCAGGTTTGTATTTTCTTGTTTGGTTTGGTGTCAAATCTTGCACACATTAGTTCTAACTAGTAGTAAATATACTTCGCCAAATTTGGTACTAGATTTTAACACTACCAAAATGTAAGATATGAAATGAAACACTCTTAACTCGTGATGTCCCATGTTTTCTAAAACAATAAGTTATTTTGGTAAAATAAGAGCTACATGGTCAAACAAAAAGGTCGATGAAGACATGTCGGTGCAGTATTACGTGGCAGGGACTATAATTTTTCATAACAATCAATGCGTGCCACCATAGCCATTTGCATGGGATGGACGAGTGTGATGAGAGGAGCAATACCTAGATTGACAATACCATCAGTTACCGTGGTAATCGGGTTTAATGCCAGGTACAGTAATAACTCCATCAAATATAACCAAATTTAAATTGTAATTTGAATTGTTGATAAACTTTGTATAGTTGTTTTTATGGTTTTCTATGGATAGCGTGTGTTAACCTAGCGGTAACTCAGCCATGGTGGTGAAAGGCAAATCCTGTGGCAGACACGCTTCACTGTTGGTACGGAAGGGTCTGGTAGAGATTGAGCGCGGATTTTAAATTACTTTTTTTTACTTGAAATGTTGGATGTATTGGTTAAGACAAAGCACGATGCACTGTCACTTACTTGAAGAAAGTGATGTGATGCAGGAGCAGGACGGTGCGCGCGATAGATATATGCTCCAGCAGTCCAGCTGCAATTCGTTGGACATGTGTAAAATGTAAATATACGTTAGTAGCACTATGCAGCTGACCTACCTCTACCAACCCGGGCGGTCACTGATCGAGTATATACTGTATTATTGAAAGATTGGTGCTAACTGTACATACATATATATTCATGCTACTCTGGCAAGTATTGATTAAAATAAAATATGCATGGGCAGGATGATGCAGAGAACATGTATATACTGAATGAATGAATTTATGTTGGACTTGGTGTGGACCAAGTGAGTCTGTAGCAGCAATTGACTCGATCCAAGTAGTTTGAGTTAGTGGTGGTTGACTAGTCGCATGCGTGCTGTGAAGAATTATTGTATACTTGGACTTGATTTTCAGTCGACACCGCAGTTTTTCCATTTATTATCGGCTGCATCAATTCAGAGGTTTCATGTTTTGTATACAGAAACATGGACATAATTAAGGGGATTGTTTGGAGAAATAAAATAAAAAACTCTTATTTGTTGTAACCATTGATATATAATAATAATAATAATAATAATAATAATAATAATAATAATAATAATAATAATAATAATAATAATAATAATAATAGATGACAGTAGCCGCGGAAGAAGAGAGGGAATGGGGAATCCGGCCTCCCCGATCCAGGGCGCCAGATGCTGTAAAAGATTCCTCGTCTCGCGTTGCTGCTGCTGTCGTCCCCTCCGCCCCAGCCGCCGCCTCCTCCACCGCCCAAACCCCCTCCTCCTCCTTGTTTGGAGCTACAAAAACCAAGAGCAACAGCAAAGATCGATCCCTAATCTCCTCCTCCTTAATTTGTTGCGCGCTCCGTCTGTTCCCTCCACCTCCAAGATTTTTTACTACTCTTCTTACTAGTAATTTTCGTCATCTCTCCCAAGTAGGCTAGGCTAGGTCCAGGCCCGGCCTCCTCTCCCTCGATCGATGGGGATTCCTAATCCCAGCGACGAGGTGGTGCAAGTCCGCCACGCCGATGTCGCCGGCGAGCCAACCGTCGTCGCCATTAGCTGCCCCGACAAGACGGGCCTCGGCTGCGACCTCTGCCGAGTCGTCCTCCTCTTCGGCCTCAACATCGTCAAGGGAGGTCTGTGTTTTTTCTTTTCTTTTTCATTATATTATATGATTATTTTATGAGAACGAACAAGAGCACTTCATGAATTGCGTGCGTGCGTTTGTGCTGTAGACATGAGCACGGATGGCAAGTGGTGCTACATCGTGCTGTGGGTGGTTGCGAGACCTGGCCGCTCCATGAGATGGGACCTTCTCACGCACAGATTACTCAAGCTCTGCCCTGTCGCCATGCCCTTCGGCTTCGACACCGCCGACCTCGCCGCCGCCGGCCTCCAGGATGCTGCTGCTCCTGCCGCCTCTCAGGTCTTCTTGCTCAAATTCTGCTGCTATGACCGTATGGGCCTCTTGCATGGTATCTACTACTAATCCTTAATTTCTCCACCCGATTTTCCTCTACGAAATATGCTCTATCCTTTGCAACTCATCTGCCCACACAACTTTTCCCTCAACGAATTCACAAGCCCCAATTTCTTGCAACTAACAAACTTATTTACTAGTTCAGTCATGAATATTTCCCTGCGCCTGCATCCACTACTAATTCTCTTTCTTCAGCTTCATTTCTGTATGAATCTTTCTGCTTGGTGCCTTCAATTCCTCACAACTAGTGTCCTTGTTGGCATTTCTGTCGATAACACTTAGGAGCTCAGGATTGCTAGCTAGCCCTGCAAATAAATAATATTAGGCTTCAGTGAAGATATTTTAGAAAAAAAAGCCTAATCTGGAGCTGCTTGCTGTGGATTCGTTCTATGTTTTTTCAGACGTGACACGCGTGTTGTGCGAACTGGAGCTCGCAATTTGTAGGCTGAAGGTCTCCACCACACCTGATGGGAGAGTGCTGGACCTTTTCTTCATCACAGATGCTAGGTCCATTTCTTATCTCCTCACACATCCTTTTCACTGCCCCCATCCATCCAGATTCTTTCTTTTGCTCTCTTTCATTCATTCCCCTGGATAAAATATTGTATTGTGATTCATGCGAAGTTGCTTACTTTTTTGTTCTGCTTCTCTACTGAAACTTACATAATGTTGTTTAAACATTTTTTTCCCTGAGGGATGTGCTATTTGTTCTCTTTGGTAGGTAGGTTATAAAGAATGATCTTATATACATCATTGTATTGTTAATGTTGCAACTAACCTGACAGAGTGAATACATCCAGTCAATTTTTTTAAATGATTAGCTAGTTAGGTAGGTTATAAAGGATCCTAATTTTGTGCAATTTATGTTCAGTAAGTTCTACCATATGAAATATAAGCTCCATGCCTGGAACAGTGCTGAATGTTTTCTCGGTTTTTGTACAGTAAAAGTGTAGACCCTTGTTTTGTGCAAAATACGGTTCCTGTCCATTTTTTGGAATGTAAATGACCAAATCCCTCGTGCATGTTATATCTTACGACATTTCCAATGATTTCAGGGAACTTCTACATACAAAGAGCAGAAGAGAAGAGACCTATGACAAACTTCAGAGTGTTTTAGGCGACTCGTTGACAAGCTGTGAAATAGAATCTGCCACGGAGGAAATGTCCTCGTGCCTCCAAGCTTCTGCTTTGTTGCCACATTCTGTGGTGGAACAGATGTTTAACGTAGATGTGGTAGAGGAGCAATCCAGGTCCTGTGGTAGCTTGTCTGTTGTAATGGACAACTCTCTCAGCCCTGTGCACACACTTATTCAGATCCAATGTGGTGACCATAAAGGGGTCGTATATGACATCATGAGAACACTCAAGGACTGTAACATCCAGGTAACCACAAGAGAAGAATAATTTGAAGATATGTTTATTTTCTGATTTTGGAATATATATATATATATATGAAGAATGGTTAATTTGATTTCAGATTTCATATGGGCGATTCTATGCCAACCAGAATGGCAACTGTGAGGTAGATTTGTTTGCTGTGCAATCAGACGGTAAGAAGATTCTTGACCAGCACAAGCAAAGAGTGCTATGTTCTCGGCTGAGGATGGAGCTCCACCGTCCGCTGCATGTGGCATTGGTGAACCGGGGCCCTGACACAGAACTGCTGGTGGCAAATCCGGTGGAGGTGTCTGGCAAGGGTAGACCACAGGTGTTCTACGACATCACCCTTGCTCTCAAGAAGCTTCACAAACGAATCTTCTTGGTATGCATTTCAAGTTGCCAAATTACTAGTGTACTAAATTTGCATTTGTGCTAGCATTTACCATCGATTGACACCTGATGGATCTAGGCTGAGATTGGGAGGCATGTGGTGGGCGATAGGGAATGGGAGGTTTACAGAGTGCACCTTGGTGAGGGAGATCATGAGCTGTCTTCTTCACTGCGGAGCAAGATTGTTGATGGTGTCACCAACATGCTCATGGGCTGGGACAGTCCACCATCTTAACTAGTTCTAGATAGTTGTATGTAACCCCTGGCAGGCACCTTTGCCTTTGTACATAGATGTAGTGGCCGCTGTAATCTCTGTGCCTTACTTAGACGTAGAAGTGTTGGCAGTAGCTTTGACTAATCACCTGCTAATTTCAGTCTTGTAGTGAGTACTCACTCTAGCTGTATCAGTACCCAGGGCGCAATTATTATTAAGCGGAAGTCCACGCAATTATTATTAAGCCAGTGTGAACCAATGCAATGGCGCATCGTACTCCAATTCTATCCATCCAGTTGCATACTAGTATCACTTCGCAAATCTGGAGTAATTCTCAAGCTTAGGTCAATTTAAGCTTTGAAATGGTGGTTTTTCTTTTGTGAAGGTATGCGTTGAGAGTTGACTGGTCGTATGGCTGCGGTGGGGCTACCACGAGTCCACGACACTGGTCTTATCCAAACACTTGACATTTGGAGCCGGGGATCAGTATCAGTCAGTCTCTTGTTGACACAAAAACAAGAGTGGTCACCAGCACCAAGGCAGCTGCATTGCATCGCATTGCATGCTGTCTGTGTGTCAGGAGAGTGCAGGACGTCGTTCCTCGCCGGCCGCCGCGTGCTCACCCGTGAGTGACGTGTCGCGGCCTCTCGTCGCCATGGACATGGTTTGCTGCATCCATTAAGGAAGCTTGGCCATGCCCTATGGACCGACGAAGGCCAGGCGAGTCGACGTAGATACTAGACAGATCGAAGAAGCAACGGCTCCGAAGCAGAGCAGGAACGCAAAGAAGAAGGCGAATAAGGTGCAGGTGGTGGCTTCTGTGGTGAAGACCTAGACCAAGGTGGTGCAGCCCACCACCGCCGAGCTGGAGCTGGAGTCGGAGCCCCCTGTCTCCGGCTCCACTGTGCAGGTGGAGGTCGATGGCTCGGACGCCAAGACGACGATGGCAGAGCAGAAAGAGACGCCGCCGGTGGTGCCGCTCCAGAGCCAAGAGACGCAGGACCCCAAGGAGGAGGAGGAGAACAATAAGGTGAAGGCGGCGGCGAAGGAGAAGGAGAAGGAGACGAAAGACTAGTGTGGCGGCAGCCGAGAGGGAGGAGAAGCGCGCGCGAGGCCGTAGAGGAGGAAGAAGTAGAAAGAGGAGAGGCGGTGGCACAGGGGAGTATGGTGGGTACAAGAGGTACGTGTGTGGCGCGTGCTGAAGCAGGTGCATCCTGACATGGGCGCCTCCGGGAGAACCATGGTGGTGCTCGACATGTTGATGGCCGACGTGTTTGAGCGCCTGGCCGACGAGGCGTCGCGGCTCTCCAAGGTGTCCGCCAGCTCGGGCAGGGGCAGGTCGAAGAAGAAGCTTCATGCCGCGTCCAGCATGGCGCGGCCCACGTCGGCGGCCACGCCATGGTTGACGACCTGGCAGAAGCCGTAGTCCCGGCAGACGGCGTCGAGCGCGGAGGGTGGCCAGGTCGACGACGGGGAGCACAGCTGGTGATGTGGTGTTGCCGGGGTTGTCTACGGTGGTGTTAGACTACTAAATTTGTATATATATATAGACCTGATTTCCTATAGAGTTAAAGATCTCAGTCTTACTGTATACTACATTTCTATATCAGAGCGGCACGATAGCATTCTCTTATCGGCGAACCGATGCTTCCTTCCCGTCAAAGACTTTCTCCCCCGGTATTCCTCCTCTGTCTTCTCATCTCGGCTCTCATCCTCTCCGTCTCCTCCGTATGACGGCCTTCTCCTCCTTCATCGCCCTCTCGCCCCCTTTTCACCACGTGACAAGGAGACGACTTCTATCCGCCTCCTTTTCTCATTCAAACCCGTCTTAGCTTTTTCCTTGCTTCGACGCACCTTCCCCTCTTTCGACGCCGACACAACTCTGTGCTCGTCGTCTCCATCGGCTAGACCCGTCTGCTCTCCATCGGCTAGAACTCTCTCGATTCCCACCTTTCCGACACGCTCACTTGCTCCCGGACACAAAACTTCTCCACTCGCGTTCGAGCCATTCCGACGTGTCCACGTACATGAATTTCTGCTTCCTAAACGTGAACCACATTTCTTCGCGTCCGTCCCACTCCGTTGCATTCACGGGTCCACGGACGTGAAACCTCACTTCACGGACACGAACCTTTTCACGCCCGTGACCCACCTACTCTCTCACTCTCGTGACCTACCTACTCTGCCACTCACTCCTCGCTCAACTACTCCGCCACCTACTCTCATCGGCCAACCACTCTCATCGGCCACCTACTCTGGCTAACGACTCTCCTCATCGGCTCACTACCTCCATCGGCTTATCGTGTCTCGCTACTCTCTCGTCATGACCATTGAGTCGGCTCTTAGTTCTGGCACTCTTCTAGTCGTCGGATCCCTTCCAGCCATTAGCGCTCCTAACCATAACTCGGGCACCACTTCACCGATGTTCTCATCGCCTTACGTCGCCGTCAATGTGAAATCTCACGTTTCCATTTCCCTTGACCTCAATGCTAACTATTTCAAGTGGGTATTCTTTTTAAAATCCTTATGTGGAAAGTTCGGCCTTCGCTCCCACATCGATGGCTTTGCTCCTCCTTGACCCGATGATCCTCAGTGGGACATCGCCAAGTGCTGCGTGCTCAGCTAGCTGCTTGGCTCGGTCGATGACTCCATCCTCGACCTTGCAATGGACAACATCGACCCTACCGTCCGGGATCTCTGGGTGGCCATCAAGCGGATTTTGCACGCCAACAAATAGCCACACGCCATCTTCTTAATAAATTTCACTCTAAGGTACAAGGAGATTCATCTGTCTCCTCGTACTGCCAATGCCTAAAGGTCCAGGCTGCTGTCCTTCGTGATGTCGGTCACCTTGTGGCCGACTCACAACTCGTTCTTGCACTCCTGCGAGGACTTAACCCCCGCTGATGACATCGCCAACTCCACACCTCTTTCCACGTTCGCCCGGGCCACGACATGCTAGTTCTCAAAGAACTACGCCTGACCAACGATGAGAAGACTATGGCCCACACCCCTCTTCTCGCCACAACCGATCATAGCTGCTCCAATCCCATCGGCTGCCGACCACCGTGCGTTGCTACCACCTTTTATGGCTCAGGTAGCCACGGCTTCAGCCATGGCAACAAAGCCCGTGCCGATGGCAACGGCAAAGGCAAGGGCAAGAGCTGGAGTAGTCCGATGCACCCGCGCCTTGCTCTTCTCCCTACCCCGTCTGCCAGTCCCATGGGTCCGTGGCTTTGCTATGACCCCTAGGCATCCCAACCCTAGCTACGCAGTTCCATCAGCGGGTAACCAGGGGTCCTCGGCGCCCATCCTCAGGCCCACCTGGCATCGGCTCCCATCCAATCGTCTCAACCGATCCTACCGTCACCACCCACCCAGTCGGTTCTCTCGTGGAACTAGGCTGGTCTCGTCACCGCCCTCAATCAGATGACGCTCCAACCCCAACACCCTTGGGTGCTGGACTCTGGTGTGTCATCCGATATGGCGTCATCAGACGGTATACTTCTCTCTCACCATCCCTCCTCCCCTTTCGTCACCATCGGCAATAGGCACTCTCTCCCTATCAAATGCCATGGTGACTCCCTCCTATCTACACCCACAACCAATTTTTCACTTTGCAATGTCCTCATCATCCCCTACCTCATCCACAAACTACTATCTGTCCACCAATTCACAAGAGATAACAATTGCTTAATTGAATTTGACGTTTCTGGTTTCTCTATAAAGGATATTCTGACCCGGCGCGAGATGCTACGATGCAATAGTGGCGGCGACCTTTACACCATCTCTACTGCGCCATCCACTTCCCACACCAGTCTCGCCATCTCCACCAACTTGTGGCATCTTCGCCTTGGTCACCTCAGCCTCGACGCTGTCGCCAACCTCCATCGCAACGCCTCTATAACGTGCAACCACAACAGCTCCACTATCTGCCACTCTTGTTAACTTGGCAAACACGTATGGCTGCCTTTCTTCCTCTCTCTGTCTTGTACCTCTCGACCTTTTGAATTAATTCACTATGATGTGTGGACTTCTCTAGTTAAGAGTGTACCCGGTTATTAGTACTATCTTGCAATACTCGATTATACACACTATTGTTGGACTTTCCTCTAACTAGCAGGTCCGAGGTTGCCTCTCACCTCATCAACTTCACAACTTACGTCTCTACCCAATTCAACCTCTCTATTTAAGCTATACAGGCTGATAACGGTACGGAGTTTATCAACCTTTCCATCCAAGCTTTTCTTACCTCCTGTGGCACCCATCTCCGCCTTTCCTGTCCCTACACCTCTCCCTAAAACGGTAAGGCTGAATGCCTTTTTCGAACACTCAACAACATCAGTCGCACTATGGTTCTTCATGCCCATCTACCCGCACACTACTGGGCTGAAGCACTAACCACCGCGACCTACCTTCTCAATCGACGCACTTGCTCTTCCGTTCGTCACAACGTCCCCTACACCCTTTTGTACCAGAAGATGCCTGACTAATCTCACCTACGCGTCTTTGGGTGTCTCTGCTATCTCAACCTTATCACCACCACCCCTCACAAACTTACACCCCATTCCACCGCCTGTATTTTCCTTGGCTATCTCTCATCCCATAAGGGATACCGATGCCTTAATCTCTCCACCCGCTGGATCATCGTCTCCTGCCATGTCGTCTTTGACGAGTCCTGCTTCTCCTTCAGTTTACTTCATCCCGGACTCTCGTCTGGCGATCTCGACTTCCTTCTAACCAACACCGTACCATCCCGGCACTCTCCATCAATCTCACCTCCGCACTCCCAATCGATCGCTCCTGAAGACTTCTTGCCCGATAATCCCACTCCTCTTCGCTCCGATGCCACTCACATTGGACCTCCATCGGCCCTACCACCCTCATCGGCTCCCTAACCTCTATCGACTTAGGCTGATACTGTCTGACCCCCATCGACCACACCAACTCCATTGGCTACTCCGCCTTTATCAGTACACCAACACCCATCGACTCGTCAAACTCCATCGGCTCACCAACCCCTATCAGCCCCTCACCCTCCATCGGCTCAAGCTGACCTCGTTTAGCCCTTTCCCCGAACATACAGTTGTCGATCTTGAGCCGATACCACCCTCCCCCTTCCGTCCCTACCCTACCACTGATGTTCTCATCAGCTCATGCGAACTCTACTACCTCCTCCTCCTCTCATATGGTCACCTGATTACAAACCGGGTCGACCGGGTCGCTCCGCCCTACCAAGCGCTACGGGGTCTCTATAATCCATTGTACCATCTCACCCATCTCGGCAACTCATCGTTCCACCTTGGCCAATCCTCAGTGGTGCGCGGCTATGGCCGATGAGTACAAGGCACTTATGGATAACGAGATCTGGCATCTCGTCCTCCCGGTATCAACGTTGTGACCGGTAAGTGGATCTTTAAACACAAGTTCCACTCCGATAGATCACTTGCTCGTCACAAGGCACGATAGGTAGTTCGTGGTTTCTCCCAACGTCCCGGCGTTGACTACAACGAGACCTTCAGTCCCGTCATCAAGCCGGTACCATTCGAGTTCTCACTCTTGCTGTCTCGCGTTCTTAGCTGATCCATCAGCTCGATGTGAAGAATGTCTTTCTTCATGGCCATCTGACGGAAACGGTCTACTGCCAACAGCCTCCAGGCTTCATCAACCCATCTCATCCCTACGACGTTTGCCTCCTTTAACGCTCTTTCTATGGCCTCAAACAGGCCCTTCGGGCTTGGTACCAGCGCTTTGCTACATATCTTCGGCACATCGGCTTTGTGGCCTCCGTCTCCAATACGTCCCTCTTTGTCCTTCACACCAAAAACACCACCGCTTATCTTCTCCTCTACGTCGATGACATCGTTCTTATGGCGTCCTCGATGACCACCCTACTACTATCATGGCCCGACTCTACTCAGAGTTTGTCATGTTCGATCTAGGTCCTCTCCATCATTTTTTTGGCATCTCTATCACACGCTCCTCACGGGCTATTTCTCTCCCAGCGTTAGTACGCCATCGATCTTCTCCAGCGTACGGGCATAGCCGAATGTCACTCCACCACCACTCCTGTTGACACTCGCGCCAAGCTCTCTACCACCGATGGCTCTCTCATCGCCGACCCCTCCCAGTACCGGTGTCTTGTTGGTGCCCTCTAGTACCTCACACTCATATGACCCGATCTCACCTATGCCGTCCAGCAAGTGTGCCTCTTTATGTATATCCCGCGCGAATCTCACCTCGTGCTACTCAAGCATATCCTTTGCTATATAAAGGGCACACTATCCATCGGCCTACATCTCAGCTCCGGCCCCATCGACTCACTCACCACGTATTTTGACGCGGACTGGACGGGTTGCCCTGACTTCCGACGCTCCACCTCTGCCTACTGCGTCTTCCTCAGTGATACTTTAGTCTCTTGGTCCTCCAAGCGTCAGACTACATTGTCTCAGTTCAGCGCCAAAGCCGAGTATCACGCCGTTGCTCATGTCGTCGCCGAGTGTTGCTGGCTTCGCTAGCTACTCCAGAAGTTCTGTACACCTATCACTTCTGCGACTGTCGTCTACTACGACAACGTCAGTGCCGTCTATATGACCGTCAACCCGGTTCATAATCGACGGATGAAGCATATAGAGATTGACATTCACTTCGTATGTGATAAGGTCACGCTAGGACAAGTTCGGATGCTCCATGTGCCGTCGACGCACCAGTTTACTAACATTATGACCAAAGGTCTACCCACGCCTTCCTTCACTAGTTTTCGCTCCAGTCTCTGCATCCGTTCCCCTCTCGCTATGACTACGAGAGCGTTAGACCACATATATATAGACCCGACCTCTCAGTATGAAGTTAGATCTCAGTCTCACTGTATACTATATTTCTACACGTGGGTGGGCTGGTTGGTGATGCCGCTGCTGCACAGGTAGTGGACGCCCAGGCCTAGCTGCGGCTCGTACTCCGTCGGCGATCTTGGCTGCCTCCGCTCTAACGTTGCTGCTGTCCACCGTCACGTTGAGGATGGCCATTACTAGCTACACTTTAGTTACGTTAGTTAAGCTGTTGTAGCTAGAAAAGTAAACCCTAATAGGGTTGTTGGGTTTGTATATAAATTTGAAGTGGCCAGCCCAGCTCGCTTAATAATTCATGATTAGCCGCGTCTGTTGGCTGTGTATTTGTAGCTAGCTAGCTAGTGTTGGCCGGAGCAAATCTACTCTGCAATTGCAAGTATTAGTATAATACTGCTGCTCCACATCACTGCCAGTACAGGCCTTACTACTTACCCCAATGGGATAATGGCGGAGGCATGAATTTATCAACCCTAGGGCAGTGTTTTTTAGGCACAGTTCGATATCGAAGGTAGCTGTAAATTCTTTTCCGTTTTCCGTGACTATATTTTTTAAACTACCGAATAAAAAATTATATGTAAAATTTTATTTTAAAAAATCAAATAAATGTATTTTTTTAATTTGTAATAATTAATACTATCTATCTTGTATTTCATACTTATGAAACATTCTAATCAACCTCTACTAAAGAGTCATTGACGTAAGATTAATTAAATATTAGTTATTAAACTTGAAAATAGATTTATTTGGATTTTAAAGAAAATTCTCCATAATTTTTTTATTTAGCAGTTTGAAAAATACACTTACAGAAAACAAGGAAGCAGCTTCAACTATCACCAGTTCTGACTGTGCCCAAGACTGTTCTAATTTTTAAAATTTTAACCAAAATTTAGTGTTTTTCCACTGTTTTTCTTTTTCTTTTTTCACGTGTGGGCTCAAGCCTAAGATGTCCTACATTTTGAAGAAACCTTAAGAAAATCACTCACTTATAAAAAAATCTGCCAATTTTTTGCGTAATAAAATAACAAATAAAATGGGTGTTTAATTTCTTTCCCACTACAATTTTTCTTGGTATGGCTTGTTTGTGCTTTAAACCTCCCATGGTTGGTTTCGTACAAATTGGCAACATGTGTGATGTATCGTCAGCTATAACACTCGTTAAATTTTGACCAACAATACACAGGAAAATCCATTTGCATCCCAAGAGCGCTTTTTTTGCCATTCAAATATTAATTAAAAATTCTAAAAAATATTATTGTGTTATATATCACTACTACATGAAAATGGAAGGCTAAATTTGAGCTACAGTTTAGGAAAAAGAACACAAATCTGACTATGAGTAAGATAAATACTATTTTAAGTCCGAGTTTGTTTGATTTGGGACTAAAATTTGTGAGGTAGTACATGCCTATTTTCTCGAGGCTGTAATTATGGTGAAAGTTAAATACTAGAAAGACCATGCCAATCAATTACGGTCTCGCCCATATATCAAAATTAAGAGGGATAACAAATTGAACCATAACTCAATTGGTTAGGTTTTTTATGGTGCAACGTATCTATATATGTTCAAGCACTAGATATAATATGGGTGTTTGTATTTTCTTAGGATTTAATCTGAGAAGGTAATATACATGCACACATGTATGGGTATTTTAGTGGTAATGCACATATCTGTGCAATACGAGGGGCATATTCATGTAGGTATGTGCGGACGTGTGTGTTGTGTATGCATGAGCGTGTCCAATTTGTACTTCAAAAATGAAGAGCGATGGAGTAATCAAATGCATTGCCTGTTTGATCGAGATATAAACTTGAACGATCCTTTTTTATATTGAAAGTGCCAGTTAATTATGTTGCAGTCCTTCGTTGATTTGGTCGGGTAAACTTAGGGGCACGATATGACTCAAGGAAAGGTGCTTAGTTGCTAGTAATTGATATATAAAAACAAGAATAAGTTCTGGCATGATCTGAGATGGATTTGCATGCATCAGATTCAGTGTGCTTAACCGGGTGATCTATCATGCCCGGCCCGCAGCTTCTCTGCATGGATGCTTGATCATCTCAGTTACTAATTATAATCAACAATTCGATATATTGGAATCTCCTGTTTTATTTATCATTATGGAATGTACTCCCGGACAGACCACAAATGCTGGGCCTAGATCTTATTCAGTGTTGATTTACACTAAATTTCGCACTAGCAATCAATATGAATGTATATATGGGCTGCCGATTGATAGGTCATTTTGTGTTTCCAAAATGCATGCGTGTTGTCCTGGGTATCTATCTCTATAGCAAAGTAGAATAGCAAGCATATGCATGTATGCATGCCTCAGCTGGATTCCGACCAGACATGACTTAACCATGACATAACCACACTAAAAATTCTACACGCTAGCTAATTAAGCTCTCTGCCTTTATATATGTCATTCCTAGCTAGCTTGATAGCTAAGTAGCTAGCAGCACTGGCATCCACACATCGATCGACACTGCTAATTAACTATACTCCCCCTTTATATATGATCGATCGGTGCAAAGCCAGACGAACTCGACTACTGATTTCATACAATCGATCGATTATAATTGAGCTATGTATGATAGAGAGCGTTATATATATATGTTTAATTTAGGGCAAAAGATCTAATGCATGTGCTGCAGGTTGGATATATATGATCCATGCCTCGTACGTCTCGTTTGGAACCGGTATTATGTATGCAAATTAAGTAAATTGATTGTTCGTTGCTACGTCTGGTACTAGTACTACTAGCTAGCTAGCTAAAAGTCTGATGCACGCCGTGATTATATTGTCTTCTGCAACCACGATGTACATAGGTTCCTGCGTTGAATAGATATACATATGGATGTCGCATATATACATCATGTATATATGGTTGCTCACTGCTCAAATCAACCATGCATGCAATTAATCTTTCACAAAGACTATTCGTGTTACTACATTCCTAAAATCCATAATTGCATCGCCAGGTGTCTAGCTAGAACATGAGTGCATGCAAAAATTGTAAGATCTAGTAGGAATATATCAAATGAACTGAACACGTCTCAATTAACTCCTAGATTCAAATATACTACCTTTGTAAAAAAGACCTCAACTTTGAGAATAAATTTGGACACACTTATTCAGATTTATCTAAAAAATAAAATATTTTTAGACCAATAGCAAGGTCAGCACATAAAATCTCTTTAATTGCAGGAGCTTTAGGGTGCATTTGAAGTTGGAGGAAGGGGTGAAAACTTCTATCATTTTTCCTAATCATGTTTACCGAACTGTATTTTTTAAAATAATTTTCTATCTAAAATTTGCTTTAAAAATCATATTGTTAGCGATTGTATGCTGAGAGCAAGAGCTCAGGCTAGCCTCATTTGTTGTACGTGATAAGTTTAATGAGGTGGATATTAAAGATTTTAGACATATCCGAACCGCTGAGAAGCATATTATTCTATTCCTATATTCTTTATTATTCTTGATATTACTCTATTCCTATATTCTTTATTATTCTTGATGTACTGTTGTGATGCCTTTTTAAGGCACCTCTTTCCTCTCTTTCCTCTTCAAAGATAATCCTTTCTCCTGATCACAGTCCTTTTCTTATTTATATTTTTGAGGATATCACATTAATCAAAGAAGAAAAATATAGTGACCTTGTGAGCCTTAGCATGCAGGGATTATGTATAACTAGTTTAATCATTGTTAGGCCACACCGTTATAACGCCTAGCTTCCATCGCTGTTTGTAGCAGGAGGTTCACTTGTTAACACCATAGCAGAATAGATGAAAAGTCTGAGCTATAGAATAGATTGATTGTAGTTTAGGGTTTGTCCCATATCGCTTATCAATAAGAATAGATATTCATTTTCTTACTCTAATTAAAGCAGGCTAAGGACCGAATCATGCGATATATTCTATTTCACTGTATTGAATGTGGTGACTGAAGTAGTTAGATCTATTGTGACCACCAAGAACCTGGATTTAGTTATCAGTTATCAAGAAGCAAGAGGGCTTAGATCACCCTCCCTAGATCGTTTTGGCTATGTCAAATGCCCCAAAGATTTGCTTACTTTTAGTACCAATCATTCGTTCATGCATGCACCAGCACCATCGACATCGATCAAACACCGTCCTGTCCTGCATATAACATAACATTCAGGCCCTGTTGGGGTATCAAATCATTTACACAGCAAAAAAATTGCCGATTCACCCAAACATAGTCCTACCAGCCATGTACAAGAAACAAACACAGAAAAAACTATAGATAAACGTTTTACCTACCTGCAGTGGTGCAACATAGCTCAGTCACTTGATGTGTCGTATGCGTTTGGTGACGGGCACATAATATGGTCGCCTTAACACTGGCAGTGCTGACTGCTGACATAGCACCCAGAATACCGAAGCAAATGTCTTTGCCTTTCAGATGAAAGTTTTGCACCATCAACCAGTATAGCAAAAATATCTGATGTAGTCCCATCTGCAGCCCACCAGCAAGAACAGCTAAGTTGCTCAGTAATTATATCGGATGAGGCAATAATTAAGTTCTAACCAGCACGAAAATGATCGTTTCCCTTTGCCAATGCAAAGGGTACACATGCTCTATTTCTTGACCTTATAACTTGGCAAGTAGTAGCAAGATGCAACCATCCTAGTTTTCACTGCGCTGAAGCTGCTCATGTCCAGCGTAAGCAACTCCACTGTTACTGCCAATTGCGTGTTGGGATGGCAGCGGAAGAAGAGGACCTTGCTGCGGTAGCTGAGCTCCATTATTCAAGTGAACTAAATTAACTGGTGCGGGTGGGGGTCGGCCCAGCAATCCTCGACCAAACTCAGGAGCCACTGGCAACTGAATCGATAAACTATAGCCAAAACCAGAAGGGATAATAACAAACCATGGTTTTGGCTTATGCACACGCTGAGTACTAGCCTTAGCCTGGGTGGGATGTTGATGTAAAACCTGTGGAGCTGCAGCAGTTGTAGAGTTAGCATGCTTGTCCGATCCCACATGGTGCACAGCATGCTTCCCCTTTTGGAACCCATATCTGCTATCTGGGCTAGTTTGTGGTTTGCGTTTTCTCTTGCGACGCTTTAAACGAGGTTTACTGACTAACTCACTGGGTTTAAGGGATCCAAACAGAAGGGTCTTCAGCTTTGACATCTCTAGTTTACCCCTCATGAAATCTAACAAGTTCAAAGCACAATCTCGAAGACATCTACAGATCTTCTGCATCTCCTTTTTCCCAACTGACCTAGCAAAATTTTGTGACCGGTCCAAGAAATCTTCAACCTACATGAACAAGAGTAAAGGAAAATTCTTGTTGGGGGCATGATTTTACACAATACTTAATTCAAACAAAGCTTACACTTAAGTTTCCAACTCCTTTCTTCCAGGTCTTAGAGATCCACGATGCCTCAAAGTTGCTAGCGCATAGCCCATGCTCCCATAAGCTCTCTGCTGACAATAGCTGCAGCACAAAAGGCCAAATTCGTGAATTATTAGTGACCATAATAAACAATCACACAATAATAATAATTTGGCACAATTGTAGAGCAAGTGCAAGCTAATACAAATGGCCAAATAATTGTCACACACACATAATCTTTTGCAATATTGCAAAAAAAATTAAGGAGAATAGTGTAATGTATTTTTCCATGTAATGAAAATAGCTAAAAGCCCCAAAAGCACAAGTATCTCAAACAAATGTATCCAGCTAGCAGGGTACACTACGACAATTTCTGGATGAGCATTATCTTGTTTGAGCTTGCCTAACTCAAAATTCTAAAAAGAAATGATACAGGGAGGATCAGAGTTCAAAAGGAATCTAGGCACAGTAATGAACATCTAAATAAGTCAACAAATAACATTCGTAAAAAGGAAATGTAACTTAAATATGAAAATTAAAGAGAATCTATATCTCAAAAGAACTCACTTTACTGAAAAACGATACAAACAGTTCAGCCACAGTTTCTTTATTTGTGCTCCCAAACCCCATAAGTGCTAATACATTCCTCTCAATACTTGCAAAATCTGAACCATCTGCAAGGGATCTCATCATCAGTTCAGAGTGACACAATATGCTGCCAGTACATTAAAAAAATAAAGAGAAAATATTAATACCTTTTAATAAAGCAGAGAACTCAGAGTGACACCATATACTGCCAGTACATTAAAAAAATAAAGAGAGAAAAATATTAATACCTTTTAATAAAGCAGAGAACGCAGGTAATATGGGAGGATCCCGGGTCTGCACTGCACATTGCACAAGTGGTAAGAAGATTCAACTTATATTTAATCTGATAACATCAACAACTATTTAATCTATCCTAATTAAATTAGGATAGACTAAAAATGAAACACAATAAAAATCACATATCAAGGTTCAGACACAAAATAACTTTTATTCATATATTCCTATTCAAGGATAAAAATTTAGGAATATTCCAACAATTCAATTTTCTTTTTATTGACTTCTCCCATATCAATTTTAGTCTTCTTCTATCTTTTCTCATATTATTGTCATGACTTAGATTTCACTATATACGGGTGTCTCTGAAAGTCTTTGTTAGATATATCCAAAACATCTTAATCGATGTTAAACAAATATTTCTTTAATTAGTGCTACTTCTAACCTATCTTATATAACATTGTTCTAGATCTGATTCATTCTTGTATATCCATAAATCCAACAAAACATATATTTCTTCGTAATACTTAACTGTTTAATATATCGTTTTTTAAGCTAACATTCTACACCATACAACATCACAGGTCCAATTATCATTATATAAAACTTGCATTTTAGTTTTTAGGGTATCTTTTTATCACAGACAATGCTCGATGATTTTTGTCATTTTATCCACCTCGCTTTAATTTTATAGCTAACATCTTTATTAATATCTCCATATCTCTATAGCATCAATCCTAAATAGCAAAAGTTATCCTTTTTGATCATTACTTGACCTTTTAAACTAATATTTTTCGTCTCATATATAGTAGTGTCAAAGTCACATCTCATATATTTAATTTTAGTTTTGTTAAGTATAAAATATTTTAACTCTAGAGTCTGCTATCATAATTCTAGCTTTCTATTTATTGCTGCTCGACTTTCATCGACTACCACTATATCGCCAGTGAAAAACATACACCAAGAGATATCTCCTTGTATATCTCTTATGATCTTATCCATAACCATATCAAAAAGATAAAGACTCAAAGACAACTCTTGATGCAGTCTTATTTTAACCAGAAAGCCATCTATGTCTTTATCACTTGTTTCAACACTAATCATAATATTGTTATACATAATTTTTTATGAGGGAAATAAGCTTTATTATAACTTTATACTTGTCCAAAGCCCATCATATAACATTTCTTAGTATTTTATCTTAAGACTATTTCAAGTCAATAAAAACCATGTGTAAGTATTTTTTTCTACTTCCTATACAGCTTCATAACTTATCTTACAACAGCAATAATAACATAATCTTTCAGTTCTAAATAAGTTGGGGTAGACTAGAGTTTAATAAGAGCCTCAAATGATGCTTCAGGCATGTCAATAGTTACTTTTCAAGCACTCCTATTCAAATACAGATCTTTAAATATATCACTCTTTCAAATATCTTTTTATTGCATTTCACCATGTTAATTTTGACCTTTCTCTATCTCTCTTCACATTATTATTTTAAGATTTCACAATGTATATGGCTAAAACATCTTAATTGATGTTGAACAAGATTTTTTAATTAGTACTACTTCTAGTCAATCATGTATATCCTTGTTCCGGACTCAATTCATTCTTGTATGACCATGAATCCAATGTAGCATGCGTATTTCAGCAGCATCTAACTGTTGAACATGACATCTTTTTGTAGGACAATATTCTGTCCTATATAGCGTAGCAAGTCTAATCGTCGTTTTATAAAACTTGTCTTTTAGCTTATGCGGTATTTTCTTATCACAGAGGATGCCAGACGCTTGGTGGCACTTCAATCAACCCACTTTGATTCTATAGTTAACGTCCGCATCAATATTTTCATCCGTATGTAGCATCGATCCCAGGTATCGAAAGGTGCATTTCTTAGGCACTATTTGGTCTCCTAAACTCACATCTCCTTTTTCGTGTATAATGGTGCAAAGTCACACCTTAAATATTCAGTCTTACTTCTAATTACTCTAAAACCTTTAAACTCAAGAGTCTAGTAACACAATTCTAGTTTTCTATTTACTCATACTCGGCTCTTATCAACTAATACTACATCATCTGTAAATAGCATACATCAAGTGATATCTTCTTGTATGTTTTTTATAAGTTCATCCATTATGAAAAAAAATTGCTTCTATGATTAAATGCCTTGATGTTTGTTTGCTTGAGCATACACCTAGTGAGTTACTACTGAAAACACCCACTTTCATAAAGTTCAATGCAACAAACTCTAGAACTAGGTCTGCATGCTTGCAGTACCATGAACTTGAGCACCCAACCCCATTGGCAAAGAAATGATAATGTGAATGCGTAAAAAGATTTCTTTCAGCTGTTCAATATAAAATCAGCATAAAACCCTAGCATCACTCCATACTATAAGGATATGAGAAACTTCATAGTGAAGATATCCTTCTTGTTTGCTAGACAAACTGATTATATCAAATAGTTGAAACAAAATATGGGGAAAACAGCTACTCATCATAAGTCAAACAATAAATTGTGAAATCCTTTGTACCTGCAAATGGAAAGCAACTAACGAAATGATTGACATAGAGCTCATTGTTCGTTCTCTTGGGCTATTCACATCATGTATCTTAGCCCAGAACTTCACCTTCATACACAAAAGAAAAATACATTGTTGTCACTTTGCATTGTATATTATATCTTTTTCTTTTTCTTGGGTGAGGGAATATAACTTCTGCAAATCAGGAAATGATCAAATGAAGACAATGAGGAGGAGATTACATTACCAAGTAACTTAGCATCTGAAACCTTGGATCAAGTGAAGCAATAAACTTAAAGATCATTGATCTTGTGATGCCATCTTTATTTTCAACTGTGATATCACATTCAATCCCAGTTCCCCGATCAATAACATTCACAATAGGCACCCTAGCGCTTACAACAGGTAAAACCCCGCAGAAAATTCCATTTCCTGAAAATGAGATATATTATTACTGTTGGAGATATATGAGCTTAGAAAGATGCATAATTGTACAACTGGCTATTTTTTCTCCTTTCTCTAATTGAAAAAGAAGAACATGTGGTCAGGATGGTACATTAGTGAACTACATCAGTTGGCAACCCAGTGACATTGTAAAGCTCCAGTTTTCAGAGAAGCTGGCTTTTAATTAATTCTCTTATGATTACTTTTGCAGTGCCCTTTTTTCACTTTTATGAGACTTTTTTTTTGGAACAATTGAAGTTTAGTCCATATAAACCATGTGCAATATTGTCAGTTTTGATATCCTTTTTAATCCCTCTATGTGCTATTCTTGCATTTGGAAGTAAGAGAAGTAAGATTAGAAAGCCAAAAATGCATGCAAAGGAACCTAGTGATGGTGGACATGCAAAGTATTAGTGAGTATTTAAAGATACTGTGCTCAAGGCAGTGGTTACTTTGGTGAGAATACAAAACTTTGGCAAACTTCCTAATAACAGAAATTTTTTTCTTGCGAGTACATCGATCCTCAGTATCAGCAGTAAAATTGACAGATAGGTCCAGGTCACTTATAGGGGTAAATAAATCCATTGTAAATGATCCAAATGCCTCCACGACTGGAAACCCGTTATTATTACCTGAAATGATTTGTTAAAAAAGAGGCTAATCAGCATGCCAGAGACAATGTTCAGCAACTAATCAAACAATCACTTGAAAGAGTTGTTTTTACAGTCATTGGGAGGTATTGATAGGTAGAGGGATATTCTAGTGTTAACAAACAGTGGGCAACATCAGAAAGTAATTACAGTATGATAAAGAAGAGAGTATTATGAACAACTTAATTGTGAAGTGTATAGTAGATGAACATTATTATTAGAAACGGTTACAGGGGTACCAATTGAATAGAATTAGATCGACGATGGTACAGCAATAAGCACATGACCAAGGAACCAAAAATTATGCCTCGTACCGAAGATTTGGTTTGCTATCTTGTTGAAGACATGAACCAAGTTAGTCCGTTGCTCGTAATCAAGTGGCTTTGGACGCAGCATAGCATACACCTGGAGAAGTAAATCATCGAGAATCGGAAGAAGAGTGTGATTGAGTGACATTGCAGCCAACTCCTCCAACTCGAGACATTCGGCCTGCGCGCGTAACACTGAAGAGAAGCGGAAAGCGAAAGGAGAGCGCAAATGAGGAGAGCCCCCAACAACAAGGGAGAATATGCAGAGCAGCAGCTAGAAGATAGTAGTATCGTACGTTGGGGATCCCATGCGGTTACGTCACTGTCACTGGACCTAAGATTAAAGCAGGCACCAAAGAGGAAAGATGATGAGATCTATGCGTACTGGAAACTTTCAACCGAGCGGAAGGAATAATATGGGATTGGAGTAGAGGAGAAGGCAAACTAACTGAGAGCTTTCGGAGGAAGACGATGACTGGGAGAAGAGCAGCGGCGGCGAGGGTTCGGCCGCCGGAGAAGGGGGATCAGCAAGAATCGCCATCGCGGCGGCTTGGAGTTCTGTCCTGCCCCGTGCTGTCATGTGGGTCCTACAAGTCAGTGTCAGCGGAGTACCGTTTGGGCTATTCCCTGTTGCGACTGCGACCACAGAACAAAAAAAAAGAGGTGTTTTCTTTCTTTCGTCCTCATTGAATTGAATATTCTTTGCTATGTTTGAAGATATTTGATTTTTTAAAACAATTTTTCTATAAGTTTTTTTTATAAAAAACGTATGCGTGAAAAATAAAGGATTTCTTTTCCCTATGTCGGCTGAACAAACGCACCCTTAACATTTTATAAGAAATTATATCTGCCAAAAGAGCCAGGGTTATACTGGTTCCTCCCATAGATAACATGACAGAGAAAAACATCTCGGTTTTAAAATCAAAATGTAAGAAGTTTTAGACCAAACATGGATATTAAAAAATTGACAGACTTAAACGAAAAAAAATATTATGATTAGTTAAAAAGATAAAATAGGTAAAAAATTTAATGGTGAAAGTTTATAATTAGTTTTAAAAAGAATGTAGATATAAAAGTTATTATATTTTAAACAAATTTTAAATACTAAAACTATTTTAAGATACGAGAGTGTAGCAAGTACGTTGTTATCTTCATTCAAATATCATGACATCCGGAAACAAACTGCTGCTTGGAGTCAACCTAGTAAGTAGTACTGTACGTAGTAACTCAGGAAGCATCAAAATGAGGAAAAGACAACGTGCAGGGAAGAAGGGCATGCCCTTAGCATCATCATATGGTAATGTACAGACAGGAATGCCAACGCATCCAAAAATTAGTTGCATCTCAACTGCATCCCATCAATCAGCGATAGATCAGTTGTGAAATGAATTAGTAGTTGCCTCCGGTAATCCCACTTCCCAAACAAAACACTTTCTGCCACCCCAAAACCATATAAAACACCAAGGCAGGCCCCCAACCAACAAAACAATGAAACGCATCAGAGACAAGAAACACACACAACACAGGCTTACTCAAAAATTGAATATAATCATACATCCAATAACACCTACAAGCTCTAGGAAAAAGAAAAGGAAAACGAAACACTTCTTCTTTATCTTCCTTTCTCTGTATCTACATGATGAAGTATGCTCGGACCACCTCAATTATGGGTGCACGGCACATTGGGCATTTCCCTCCGCTTCGAACCAACTCATTCGCGCATTTTGAACATGTGCACATGTGCCCACATCTGATATTCAACTCTCCCAAACACACAGGAAAATAAAACATAATTAGTACTGTATTAAAGAAGATAAACATGTGCACATTATAAAAAAAAGCATGAATTCAAACCTGTACAAGAGAGAGTCAATTGCAGTATCACAGCATATACAGCACGTCCCTTTTCTCACGTGAATCCATTTTGATCCATCGTCTATAGTTTCTTTACTTTCCCCTGAGATATCAAATACGAAATCTTAGGTGGAAGCCTGAACTGATTGCAACAAGCATCATTACTGCTGCACAAAGCTAAGCATAAAGCATTGCAAAACTTTATATGATGAAAGTATATCACACACCAAATTTATCATACCACGATAGTTCTATATAGCTCAGCTAACATCATAGGTCTTTTTTTTTGCGACAACTTCAAGGACAACATGTTATTATGATTGGAAGGAGGTAGCATTCATTCTTGAGGAAACCTTATTATCTTAGCTAAGTGACAATTTGAAAAATAAGGTGTATCACAACCTTGAAAGAATAAGCACTACGAAGAAGAAACAGCTAAGTGACAATTTGAAACATAAGGTGTACCACAACCTTGAAGGTATAAGCACTACAAAGACAAAACAATATTCATATATCATATAACTATACTATAGGTCAGAGTATAAGTGATACATCAAGGGATAAACTAAGATTAATTTCAATGCTAAAAATTGTTAATAGACATGAGAATTTTCCGATTGTGATAGAACATATTAACATATGACGATGCCCCTGTTGTTTTAACACAAATACATAATGAGTTAATAACCACCCTGGAGGAGATGCAGAAAACAGGGGTATGATAAGTTACTGACCTCGCTCCCCGATGAAGCGATTCAAGGCTGCAGAAACTTCCTGCCTTACAGATCGCTGTAGCTCGAGCTGCATATCCATGCAAGCGTCCAACATCCTTTGCATATGACTCATGCCCTGCTGAAGTCTGGCCATATCAGCCCTTAAATCATTAATAGCCTCCCATTCCTGGAGATACAAACCAAAAGAAAATGAGCCTTTAACAACAAATATAGAAGCAACAGTGCACTACGCATGGAGGATATTCTAACAAGATTTACTAGAGAGGTTGAATGTGGCAACTCATTAAAAAAGTGCAATTCTCAATTAAAAATGGTTTGTTGGTTTGGACATTCCAAGAAATAATTGCACACTTCGAACAAACTGAGAAAGAGGAAAATAGCAAAACATATGATCACAGATGTGACAAGAATAACATAAAGAATAGCTTACAATATCAGAGCGATGTATGCTTTGTCTGATCCAGTTATTACGATGCAACTCCGAATGCCAAAGTGGCTGGCGAGGAGGTATAGGCGGAGGTGGAATCACTAATGGAGGCCTAACAACATTATCATGAAGTTCCTGTCCCTCATCATCTCCATGCTGCTCCTGGCTTTGCTCAGGTGAGTCAGGCGCAGGAGGTGCTCCTTCCAGATCCCAAGAGAGAGGACCACGACCTTGCCGTTCAACATATGACCGGATAAGTCGGTCCAAATTTTCACGAAAAGCACTATGAAGAAGATTAGAAACACTCCTTCTGAAGAATGAACACTAATGTCAGTATTTAGGCTGAGCACTAAAGAAATATGTTGCATAGAGTTTCTTCATGAAAGAAACAAAAAACCTGCTTAGGAGTTCCCTTAGTTCTGTACTGTACACATTATCATCATCAGCTGGGACAAACGTATTAGCCCTTCTAATGAGAGCAGAATCATGGTCAATTGGCTGATCAGAGTTATCATCATGCCAATTATCTGCAGTATCATTGGATACGTCATCATCATGCCACTCTTCATTTACTCGTTGGAAATGATCATCACTATGCCACTCGTTATGTACTTCTGTAGAAAGAAATGGGTTATTGTCCTCATTCCACTCTCCACGAGATTGTTGAAGATCACTGTCATGCAGCTCTTCATTCTCTTCAGGAAGATGGTTATTGTCCTGCAGTTCTCCATGTGATTCAGGAGGAAGATTGTCACTAGGTAACTCATCATGTGATTCTGGAAGATGTGCATCTTGATCACCTTCAACTTCAGTACCCTCATGAGATGAACCGTTGTATGTATTTTCATGCCAATTTGTTTCAGATTCCTCTCCACTGATAGCATGGGAAAATTGCTCCCAATCTCTTCTTTCCTGTTCTAAATCATCCTGCCAACTCTCTGCCTGACTATGAGGTTCATAAAGGTCTTCAGCAATACTAGGAGTGTTACTTCCAGATTCAGATACTGTCACTGTACCTTCAACTTGCTGAAGGACAACATGTTGCTGAAGATCAACATTCACCCTTGTCCGTTGATGTCTCTCAAGATTATATTCAGAAGAAGAAAGGCTTGCTTCAGAATGGCCATTTGTAGAGAGCTCAACATTTTGAGCTGAAGAGTCATCAGACTGGCTAACTGCTTGACCCCTGACGACGTTCTCCAATCTGAAGCGGAACTCTTCTCTAGTTATTAAAACGAATAAGTATCATTGTGTTATTTAATATCCCACAAGACTTAATTGCATTACACAAGCAAATTATATCCATATGCTCTAATAATTACTCATCAGATGTTCATATATGCTCTAATTGTACATCAACATTGGTAAATATCAGCAAACATGCCATGCAAATAAATAACGTACAGCAATGGCAGCATGAATACTAAGAATCATAAGCTCCTCTCCTCATAAGAAGGTAACAACACTTGCAACAACCGAGCAGCTAGGGCGTGCTGACAATGACCCACTAGCCCAATAATCGCATGCATTCATTCGGGAAGAGAAGAGAAAGACAAGCAGCGGCGGCAGCAGTAGTAACAAGCGAGCGAACCAGGTGACAAATGTATGTACTGTACATACCTTAAACCAGATACCGGATGTCGTTGTCGCAGCTGGCCGAGCTCCGTGGCGGCCAACGATGGTGGCCTTCTCTCCTCCTCCGGCAGGCCACCATTCCGCAGAAACCTCCCCCGGAGCAGCGCCTGTGGATAAGAATCGAATCCTTCGCTTTGATAAGGGCAAGGCAAAGGAAGCAGGGGCGAAGTAGAGAGCAATGGAATGGAGAGGGAACTGTGGTACGTGGATTCGGTTGCGGTGGGGAAAGTCGGAGACGGCGCGGTGCTGCGAGAGTCGCTGGAGCTCGGAGTGTCGGTCGGCGGCCATGCGCATGACGAGCTCGAGGCGCGCCTGGCGGCCGCGGATCCGGAGGCGGGCATGGTCGGGGGGCGAGTCGTCGTCGCGGGCGGCCATCTGGACCCAGTCGCGGACGAGGCGCACCCGGTCGCGCGAGATCTGGGCCTGGGCGGCGGCGGGGTCGTCGGCCCAGCGGCGGGCGGCGCGGCGGACGGCGGAGGCGATGAGGTCGGGGGAGCCCTCGCGGCTGGATCCGTCCCAGTCGCTCTCGCTGTGGGGCTCGCTCTGGCGGCTGCCCGGGGTCATGAGCCGTGGCGGTGGCGGCGGAGGGAGGTCGCCCATCGCCAGCCGAGGCGAGGCATGGGCTCAGGCTGCGCGCGCAAGTAAAAACTCCACCATTTCACCTCATCCTCCCGAGACAGACGAGAGTGGTGGTGAAGAACAGCAAGCCAAGGCAAGGACGATGATGGGTTTGGGTTTGGGTTTCCAAGCCGACGCCGACGCCGACGAACAGGGAAGAGTAGTGGAGGGGACGAGACGATTGTTGCTTTTGCTTGCGCCTTTCACTTCTTTTCCTCACCTAAATAAATAAATAAAATACAGGAAAAAAATTCTGGAGGGAAGCAAATTTCCAAATGCACCATTTTATCATCATCATTATTATTAACAATCATCTTTTAGAAAAATTCTGAACAGCACATAGATAACTTGCACACTAGCAATATCGATTGATCTGTGAAAAGTCCATAAGATGCATATCAGGGCGCACGACCACAAAGTCGTCTAGAAGATTGAAATGATATTGTTGACCGAACAAGTCCGTACACATAGACTGGCAGTAATTCGATCATGTACCCTAATTATATTAACCTAATTAAAATAGCCTTCCTATATACTCCTCTATCCCATAATATTCCTATTTTTTGAAAAAAAATTAAAATAAAAAATGATTGTGATTGATTAGGGTAAGAAAACATGTGAAGAAAATTATTATTATTATTTGATCATAAATGAATAAATAGTAATATTTTATAATAAATTTAAATATAAAAGATAACGGGACAAAGGAGTATATTAAACCTATCAGCGCTCGAACACGGTAGGATCGTACACCCCAACCATATCTATGGACCATATGAAGGCCACAAAGAGAGGGGTTGTTACTAAAATGTTTGTTCTTAAAAGATAATAGGGAAGAACATCCATACTCTATTGAAAATGTTAGGAATAACTAGAGATTGTATTTTTTGTGAAGTTAGATAATTTACGTAGAGTTAGATTTAATGTACAACTTTAAAATTGTATTTATATTGTTATCATTGTATGTAAAAATATATTTAAATTTCATATAAACTCTTACATATTTTATATACAACTCTTATTTTATATATAACTCTTAACTTATATTTCTATATAATATAATTATATTTTATATTGAGCACCTAATCTAACGATTAATATTATTTTCTATTTTTTAAAACTATCTTTATAATATAATAATACTCATCACATGTCATTATCATACTTCTTTGCTATGAAAAAAAGTTTAAAAAATCCTGCATTTATAGGGAAAGAAACAATGCAAAAGAAAATATTATTATTGTACCTTACAGTTTCAGTCTAGAGCAGCATAAAATACTTTTCCTACCTACTGTCAGTAAAAAAAGAGACCATTTTTCTTGTTGGATGGCAACATAGCACCGTCTTGGTAGACGCAAATATTATAACTACTGTCTCCTTAGTTTTGTTTTGCATACCAGGGATTTTGAGTTTTTCTTACCGTAGCGTGCAAACTCAAATATTTCTTAAATCACAAGTTAAAACTATTCAATCGAACTAGATTTTTTTATGTAGATAAATAGTAGTATAATTAGAAACAGTTACTCAATCAGCTCGTCATCAACCAATCAAAAGAATATATATGTTTTGCCATCAACAGAAACAAATTGCTTAGAATGATTCAGCACAAGCATGGTCTAAAACAATAATTTAAAATTTTATGATAAATAATTAACTTAAAATTTTAATTAATTTAATTTTGGACAAAGTATTTCTATTTATATGCGGTTAGATTGGATCTTGCGTGCATGATTCAGAACGGTTCAGTATGAATGTGATCGTATCATAGATGTTGGTTGACTAGCCAACCTGACGATCTAATTTATCGATGAATAATGAATAAGTCATCTATTGTTTATGTCTTAATGTGATTTAAATTGAGAAAAGGTGATTTGTTTTATATGTATGTGAGTTTTGAGGCTCAATGATTGATCGGGTGTTGACTTAAGAGAAATTGATATCCAGGTGATGGAGAAATCGCACGAGATAGTAAAGGCTAAGAGATTAATGTATGTAGAGATAAATATACTATACAGCATACAATAGATATTGCGTGCATATCGAAATTGAAGTTAAATTTACAATAAGTCTGAGTTTGAAACGATAAAATTCAAATTTATAAAGAGATTCTATACGAGAGGATTTTCCAAAGGATTAATACTTTTCGTGGTTTTTATATAGCCACCTATGTTATAAATAAAGAGACGATTTTTGAAAGAGAAAAAAAGTAAGGTTTAAGATTGAGTTACGAGATAAATGTATATATATATTTCGTTAACTCCATTTTTTTTCTTTGATTACAAATAAGATGATCAGATGATAAGTCGACGATTGATATCGGCTAGACCGGTATTTTATCGATTAGAAATAACAAAGTGTTTGATGATTGTACTATTTATTTTCTTGTTAGATATTATATAGTTATACGATATGATTATGTAGGACATGCAAAATAACAATATGATTATGTAGGACATGCAAAATAACAATATGATTATGTAGGACATGCAAAATAACAGGAGAAAAATCGTAGATTAACAAAAAACATGGCTTAATCTCCCAAAATGCTCTCATAATACACGAGTTTGGCAGTAGCTCTGGCTTATTCCTGAAGAGTGAGCGAGCTGGTTCACTAATCAATATTTCAAAACAAAATAAGGTGAAGAAGTAGGGCAGGAGCTTGTCCAGAACACAAGCCTGCTGCAGAGACTGACGCTTCCTTGGCGCAGCTGCTTTCAGCATAAGGTAATTCACTGGCTCCAAGTTTGAGCTCACAGACCAATCCGTTGCAACGCTTCAGTTTGCTCTTCATTCCTTCAGTGGCCCAACCGTCAAATGCAGCTATATTTCTCTTGCTAAAATGGAAGTCTTCAATCAGCTATATCTCCCTGTCTAAAAGAGAGCTTTCTTCTCGTACCACAATTAAGACATCAGCAAAATCAGCTATATTTTTGGTATAACAGCGTATAAGAGCATCTACAGCTCATTCAAGAACTTTCTCGCCAGTTGAGAAGACATTCCACACCGCTGTCCCTACTATGTACAGTACGACCGCCACCTTAAACACACTATCCCAAGAACCTGCCAGTCCAAAAAGAAAGTTAAGAGAAGTTACATAAAAACACATATTGATGCATATTCCGCGAGAATGAAAATGAAATTGACTACTAAAATATGGTCTTGTTTGACATTTCTAGAGGCTACCATGTTTTTGCAATATTCCTACCTTTCTGAAGAATGCAGCCAGTGGCAGCAGTACCAAAAACTCCTGCAAGCACGCCAGCAGTGTTTGACATTCCAAGAAGTACCCCCTACATTTTTTTTTGTAACATTGTATAGTTAGATGTACTTATGTGATGGATCAAAGTTAAAAAGAAGCAACTTAACATTAATACAGCTAGCAGTAGCACTATAATTTCTAGGGAATTGGACCAGTAGCAATCTATATGAGAGCATTACTGCATAACGTGGCCCAATGTCCTGGTGGTTTGAATACAGCCCAGACTGTGAAAAAGAATCACTCCCCTGCCAAAGAAATTGGACATCAAGATCAACATACATAATAGACGATAGCCGATAGATGGTTCAGAAGCTAAATCCATATGAATGGCCTTTCAGAAAAATATCAAACCTGACTGCATGCCATACACAATACAGCCATGGCTGGAGTTCGGACTTTGCTCAACAGTGTCAAGAAGAGAGCTGGTCCAAGGAAACCAATCGATTGCATGATCTATAAAATACATTTCAAAAGTATGTCAAATCAAAAGCCCAGCATAACTATTCCAGAAGTTCATACAGTAAACAACTATTGCTGAAGTATTTACCTTACGAACATTCGTTATGGAAACCCCTCTCTCAACAAGAGTGTCAGCAATCCAGCCACCAATATTTGCAAATACAGCCATTGTCAGCCACGGCAAGACACACAGAAGGCCAGATTCAGTAAGGTTGAACTTAAGAACCTGGATAAGAGCATCTGGTGAGTGCAACCACTGACATGATATGGTACAATTGTCAGATATGAGAAATGGGTATTAAATTATAATAACCTGATTGTAGTATGTAGGCATCCATGTAAGAAGAATGAAGGTCCCCCAATTATGGCAAAAATGGGATACTATAAGAGACCATACTGGAGGCTTTGATAGAATTAGCTTCCATGGCATGGAGGTGACAGGCTCCTTCAAGGTGCTGCCACCTAGAATGTACCTATTTTCAGCTTTGCTTAGTTCTGGATCTTCATTCGGGGAACTGTGTGCCTAATTAAGGGTGGACATGCACAACAGTTAGCCCTTTTTAAGGGGTACAGACAATTAGTTATGTAAGAACTAAGAAGAATGAGCATCTAAACCAAAGAACTTCATGAGCAGAAGTTTTAGTATGAGGTAGTTTCTAGAGTTCCTTATGTGGTTAACATAATAAATGAAATGGCTTCAAAAGCAAATATTTAGGTTGGAAGCTAGTGCGTGAGTTGATTTATCTTACTTGTCTTTGCCAAAGTGCAAACCAGATGCTTCCAAGGGACCCGAATGCATAAAAAACAGAAGGCCAACCAAATCTGCTGATCAATAGAGGTGAAAAGGCTAGGCCGGTCACTGACCCAAGGTACATTCCACTGTATACTAGTGCAAGAGATCTGCTTCTCTCTGAAACTGGGACCCATTTGGAGAGTATGTTGTTCATGGCTGGCATGGCAACACCCTGTCAAACCATAATGTAACAAAATTAATCGCATAAAAGAAAGAAAAACCTCACAGCACATAAAATTTATTTTGTAATACTCAATGAAAGCACACTTAGTGGTATTGGCATTTTCACCGAGATACTTCTTGACCAGTTACTTCGATAACTTATTTTTGTTTAATTTGCAGAAGTATGACAAGTGGTTTGTGACAGATAAATGCTCCATCATATTACAGAATTTCCACCTTCACATTTGCATTTCATTAAACCTAATGTAGAGGAACCATTGTCCAGACTGTTATGAGACATGTGATTATACAAACATCCCAAGTGAGGACAATGGCAGCATGAATTATATAATGTAGAGAGGCACAGATATCAACCTCTCCTGTCCCCATGAAAGCCCGCATGACAAGTAGGCATGGAAGTCCAATCTTAGCAGCAATGGGTGTAAGAATTGTTGCAATTGACCACCATACAACCCCAAATCCTAGCACTATCTTACCACCAAACCCGTCGGCACATATACCTCCAAGGATCTGCAGTTTAGTATGAAATGCTAGTCCTCACAAAAAAATAAAAAAAATGTTAGAGAGAAACTAATGCATAAAAAAGCCTTGGCTTACAACAATAGTAATGCACCTGCGTAAGAAGGTAACCCCAAAAGAACGATGGGATCAGGCCTACAGTTGCTGGACTCCAGCTGAACTCTGACGACATTGGAAGGATCGCGATACTCATATTAACCTGGCAGAAGACAGTAAAGAGTACAAAAGGAGAATAATGAGTAATGACCTTACCTCAAAAAAAAAAAAAGAAAAGGAAAGTTCAACTGCTCTTATCAGATATGTTTTGACAAAAAAAGGGCAACTCACACGGTCCAGGTTGCAAAGAAAGAACGCAAAGAAGCACAAGAGAACGACTGTCCAGCGCTTTGGGAACTGCTGCCACCAGGGAGAAATCTCATCTGTATCTCCAATCACAACTGCCTCAGCAGGGACATCAGAAGGGCTCAACGGTGACCCTGTTATCTCATACTGCTCGGCTTTACAGTCAGCGTGCGTTCTGACCGGTATTTTGTACTCTGGCTGGACACAAGCTGTCTCCAAAGTAGAGAAGGTTCTCCCACCTCCTTGGTTTTAGCAAACCAGTGTTTACAGGATCTGAAGACACAAAGCATTCGACCCGCCGCCACTTGAGGCTTGCATTGTAAAACCTTCTGGTCAAGCAGTCTCTAGAAGAGTAAACCACAGGCTGGTGGAATCGGCCAGAAAGTTGCAACCTTTCCATCGCAGTGCTCCTGGAATAACTACGGAGCTGGAAAAGGGTGATCCTAGTAATGAACCGACTGAAGTTATCTCCGGGGGGTGAGGAGCAGGTGCACTTGTTTTGGGGGGATGAGCGATATTTGATCTCATGCTGCTGTCCTGTAAAACCAAAGGAAGAATCAGCTTGACTTTACTGTAAATGGCCCTTCCCTTGAGTGGAAAATTGCAGTAACTAATAGCATGTAGACGAATTATTTGTGCAGAGTGATGAAGCCTCTAATGGTTACAAGTAATTCAATCCAGAAGATTCTTTTACTTTTAAAGGAAAGTTTGTTGATTTCTTAGAATCATGGGTTGCTATCCTTGTTGGGAGCATCTATCTAATAGGAAAGGTAGAAATGGTAAAATCATAATATCGCGTACTGAACTAAATGGAGTTCCCAACTGAACAAAACGAGTGGCGCGGTTATTCGAAAGCAGGATGAAGAAAACGCAGGGCAAAGAATGAATGAAAAAGAAGAAGAGGAAGGTCGAGATACCTGAGGAGGGAGGAGAGGCCCCCATAGCCATGGCTAGGCCTCCCGCCCCACAAGTGGAGGTGTGGTCGGATGAGCGAGAAGAAGCAGCAGAGGGATCTCTCAGTCAAGCAGCTCTGGGGGAGCTGCTGCTGCCGCCGCCGCTCCTGCTGGCCTGCGGCATAGGTAGGGAAGGATATCTCTTTCTAACTCTGGACTCTGGAGCCTGGAGGAGCTGGGCAGGAGGGAGGGGAAGACGAGACGAGAGGAGGACGTGTGGATAAGCAGCGGTGCGGTGGTCGTGGCCTGGTATTCTCCTGAGCCAGCCAGGAGGGAGATGCGAACTCAACGGAAACAAACAAGAAAACTGGAAGTAGTCCACTAATCCTTGCGACCGCAGGCACACGTCGGCATCGCAGCGGGTCCTCCCGACGTGGATGGCCACGCTCCAATGGGCCCCGGATTATTTGGCCCCTCCCGCCCGCGCCCTGGAACGAGCAGAGCCTACGGGGCAAGTAACGCTTCTGCGAACCTGCCCATGGTTCCATCCTCACCACAGTCCACAGGCCATCGAGGAACTAGATGCACACCTCTCTCAATCAGTTTGTGAGGAAGGCGTGGCATGAATCAGGCGATGAGCTCCATGTTGTATTCCTTTCTCACTCGCCTCCTACACATTACTGTCCCTAAACTACTTCCCGGGCACGCCCTTCGCCTGTTGGTGCATGTGGTCTCATTTCAACACCAACCCACCACTACCAACGTTGGGCTTTTCTGAGCTTGTCAACTGCTTCAATTGATTTCTCACGGCACTGGAAACAAGCCATGTAGTAGGTCGGGACGGCTGATACCACTGAATTGACCATTGTCAGCCTTCCTGCATGAGAGAGGGGCATCCAACCTGCCAGCCTCTTGTCTATTTTGTTGATTACAGGAAGTAACATGCTGTGGGAGATTTTTGTGATAGAAAGGGGCAAACCAAGGTAACTGCACGATAAGGAGCTAATGGGACATTTTAGAGTTGTGTTGACTGAAAAAATATGGAGTAACTATAGTTACCTCACCTTGACTCACCATAGGTTGCATGTTTATATATAGAACAAGAATTACAGATATAGATAGTTTTAAACTAGGACCCCTAACTTAAGTTCTATTCTATCTATAGCAAATTACAGGAGTCCATCTATCCTTGAGACATGCTCGGTTACAATCCTAGTGTAACACGTTTATAATCTCTAACACCCCCGCTCAATCTAAACTTTCCTAACCACCTTGAAGTTTGAGATTGCGAATAAATATATTCATCTTTGCAACTGGTAAGGCTTTTGTAAATTCATCATATAGTTTCTTTGATTTGATAATACCGCTTTGCAACCGTGTTTGGTGACGTGGAGGATCAGGTGTGGCTGCTGGAGAACCAGATGTTGTAGAAGATCCAGATGTTGTAGAAGATCCGGGTGACACAAATTCATGTGCACCTGATGCTGTAGCATGCAGCGGTGGTAGAGACTCCTCAGACGCATGCAACGTCCCAGGTGGAGACTCAGGCACCACCGCATTACCCCCACCTGTCGCCGCACTGTTGTCCTCTGGCACAGCAACAGCGGTCGGCAGCAGTACTGATGTTCCCCCAGGCGGTGTAGCAGGCAAAACAGCACCGTTCGACGAGCTGGAAGGAGACAGCGTTTCCACCTGGGAGCTGCAGCCTGGGCTATGTGCGCAACATTGTGCCGGTAGCGCTGAGAGCATAGGCATGAGACCTGCAATTTTCTCAGATGATTCACTAGAAACAACAGGTACGTCAGTAGTATTAGTAATATCAGATGCAGTACAATTATCATCCCCTGGATTTCGAAAGGAAGAAGGCAGTAGGACAATTTCTTTTCTAAGAGAGTCACCGGCGTTAGGATGGAGCTTTGAAAAGGGAAACACGGCTTCATCAAAAACGACATCACGAAAGATGTAAATGCGTCCGATGGAGATGTCAAGGCACTTGAAACCTTTGTGCATAGAACTATAGCCAAGGAAAGCACATTGGGTGGATCGAAAAGATAACTTCCTGGAATTATATGGCCTCAGATTGGGCCAACAAGCACAACCAAAACACACGAAGATTGCTATAATCGGGTGCATCATGAAAAATGCGAGTACTAGGAATTTCAAAATCAATAACCTTGCTGGAAAGAATATTAATGAGATAGGTAGCTGTAAGGAAAGCTTGATCCCAAAATTTTAAAGGCATGGAAGCATGAGCAAGAAGAGCTAAACCAACTTCAACAATATGTCTATGTTTACGTTCAGCAGCACCATTTTATTGATGAGCATGAGGACAGGACACACGGTGTGTGATCCCAATTTGCTTGAAGAAAGAATTTAATTTTTCATACTCGCCTCCCCAATCCGATTGAACACAAAAGATCTTCTTAGAGAACTGTCTTTCTACTAAGTTTTGAAAATCTTGGAAAACTCGAAAGACATCAGATTTATGCTTCAACAAATATATCCAGGTGTATTTGCTATAGTCGTCAATGAAGCCAACATAATAACTATAACTCCCAATAGAGATGGGTGCAGCCCCCCACACATCAGAATAAATCAGATTAAGAGGAGCACTAGAGATTTTATTAGAAACAGAATAAGGCAGTTGATGGCTCTTGGCCCTTTGACACGAATCACAAATTGACTCAACATTTTTGGAACTAGCACACGGCAACTTATTTGAGCTAAGGATCTTCTGAACTATGGGAGTAGCAGGATGACCTAGACGACTATGCCATAACGATGTAGAAGGGACATGGACTCCAAAAACTTCATGCTTTGACTCTATTTTCTCTTCCGATGGAATGAGAGGATACAGGCCATCTTTGCATCTACCGTGATGTAAAATCCTCTTTGTTTCTTGATCCTTAACGAGAAAGGAATCAGGGTGAAATTCAAGGAAAGCATTGTTATCTTTGGCAAGTTTATGAACTGAAACAAGGCTTTTGGCAGAAGAGGGCACATGAAGAATATTGTTCAAATGAAGTTTACTGAAAGAGGTATGAAAAACTGTATGCCCAATATTACTAATACTCATACCTTTGCCGCTGGCGTTATGAACTTGTTCATTGCCACTATATTTATCACGGACGGTCATCTTGTCAAGTTCGTTGGTGATATGGTTAGTGGCCCCGCTGTCCGCATACCAATTTGTATCAACACCATAAGCTCCTGCTGGTCGCCCACGGTATTGATTGTCTTCCTCATAGCGAAAATAGCATTGATTGGCTTCATGATTTGTCTTCTTGCAGATTTGACAGGGCGCCTTTTTTGTGACTTGCGAGCTATTGCTTTGATTATTGTTGTTGCTGTTCTGTCCATTGCGCAATGAATTGAACCGGCCTCCACCACGTCGACCACCAGAACGACCACGGTTTCCACGACCGCGAGATGCCATGTTAGCTGAAGACTGGAGCTGATCGGTCCCTTGATACATCTCGAGCCGAAGATCGTACTCCATGAGTAGAGAATATAATTCAGAGAGTGAAAGATCTCCTGATCGGCCCATCATAGAAGAAACAAAGGGGTGATAATCAAAGTCTAAACCATTAAGTAGATGAGCAACCACCTCATCATCCCCGACAGTGACGCCGGCTGACGCGAGCTCATCCTTGATGTTCTGCATCTTGTTGAAATAGGCTGTCGTAGTGAGGCTGCCCTTCTTGGTGGTGGCCAATTGCATGCGCAGATTTGTAACCCGCGCTCTTGATTGTGCTGCAAACATAGCCCCTAGCGCCTTCCATGCCTGCGCAGAGGTTGTTGCAGTCGTGATCCCGGCGAGGACCTCCTTGGAGACCGAATTCACCAGGTAGCTGAGTAGCTGCTGATCTTTTTTTACCCATGAGTCATGCTCTGGGTTGGGAATCTCCTTCTTTTTGCCGTCGACTTCAGCTTCAAGGACTTGTCGCGGCTCGGGGATGGTTCCATCTAGAAAACCAAGCGCCTTGGCGCCACGGACAGCGGGTAGGAACTGCGTCTTCCATAGGACGAAGTTATCCCGTGTCAGCTTGTCAGACACCGGATGTCCAAAAGGAGAGGACGGGTATCCTTCGCCATGAGCGGAGGACGAAGACATCTTATCGCGGGAGGAGCGTCACGAGCAGGGGTCGCGGCCCTCTTGTCGCGGGATGTTCAGATCGCAGGGAGGAGCGTCACGAGCAGGTCGCAGCCCCCTTGTCGTGAGAATTTGACGAGATTTTTGTAGATCTATTCTAGGAAGAGGCGGCTCTGATACCATAAAAAAATATGGAGTAACTATGGTTGCCTCACCTTAGCTCACCATAGGTTGCATGTTTATATATAGAACAAGAATTACAGATATAGATAGTTTTAAACTAGGACTCCTAACTTAAGTTCTATTCTATCTATAGCAAATTACAGGAGTCCATCTATCCTTGAGACATGCTCGGTTACAATCCTAGTGTAACACGTTTACAATCTCTAACACTGACAGTGCTAGCTCGGATTCGTCCATTGTTTATTGGGACCAAGGTGCTCTTATGGTAATTGACCTTTAACACTGAAAAGGATGCAAAAGAGTCCAGAATTTGTTTGAAGGTCGATACTTGGCTGGCCTCCCCTTTCAAAAAAATCTATCTGTTAGTCCACTGAACCATTAGACGATCAAACCTCTTTATATAGAGTTAGGGTCTTACTTTTACTATACACATTCTTATATAGTATTAGATCAGATTTAGACATTCCCGCCACGCTAGCATCCTCCCGCCGACAAGCCGACGCTTTCTTCCCATCACCGACTTCCTTCCCGGTATTCCCTCTTTGCTCCCTCGCCTCGACTCTTTCTTCTTCCTATCTCCTCCGTAAAAGGCTTTCTCCTTCTCCACCACCCTCTCCCATCCTTTGTTCCACCACGTGACGAGACGACAGTCTCCATCCGCCTCCTCGTCTCGTCTCACACCCGTCTTCGCCCTTTCCTTGTCTCGGTGCCCCTTTTCTCCTCCGATGCCGGCGCACCTCTGCGCTCGTCGTCTCTATCGGCTGGACCCGTCTGCCCTCCATCGGCTAGAACCCTCTCTCGGTTCTCGTTTTTTCGACACGCTCACCTGCTTCCGGACGCGAACCTTCTCCACTCGCGTCCGAGCCACTCCGACGTGTCCATAGACACGAATCTCTGTATCCCGGACGCGAACCTCCTCTCTTCGCATCCGCCCCCTCTCCGAGTTTTCACGTTCGCTCCAATCCTTTGCCTCCACGAGTCCAAGGACGTGAAACTTCTTTTCACAAATGCGAATCTTCTCATGTCTGTGACCCACTCACTCTCTGACCTACCTACTCTGCCACCCACCTTTCCCTCAACCACTCCGCTGCCTACTTTTCATCGGCCAACCACTCCCCATCGGCTAGTTGGCCCACTTTTCCTTCTCATTGGCTCACTCCCCATCGCCCAATCACTTCCCTGATCGGCCGATCTCTTTTCTAATCGGATTCTTCCCATCGGCCCTCTACCCCTTATCAGACCTTACCCTCATCGGCTTCTTACGCCCGTTACCCACTTGTCATGGCCACCGAGTCAGGCCTTAGCTCTGGCACCCTCCTAGTCGCCGAATCTATTCTGGCCCTCGGCGTCTCTGACCACACCTCGGGCACTACCTCGTCGATCTTCTCACCATCCTACGCTGCTGTCAACGTGAAATCTCACGTTCCTATCTCTCTCGACCTCAACGCCAACTACTCCAAGTAGGTATTTTTTTTCAAATCCCTCTGTAGAAAGTTTGGCCTTCGGTCTCACATCGATGGCTTCGCTCCACCTTGACCCAATGATCCCTAGTGGGACATCGCCGAGTACTACGTGTGCAGCTGGTTGCTTGGCTCGGTCGATGACTCTGTCCTCGACCTTGCCATGGAGGACACCGACCCTACCGCTCGGGATCTCTAGGTGGCTATCGAGCGGCTCTTCCTTGCCAACAAATAGTCGTGCACCATCTTCTTACTCAACGAATTCCACTCCATGGTACAAGGAGACTCTTCTGTCTCCTCGTACTGCCAGTGCCTCAAGGTAAAGGCTGCCGCTCTCCACGATGTCGGTCACCCTATGGCCGACTCACAACTCGTCCTCACCCTCCTACGAGGACTTAACCCATGCTCCTCCTCTACATCGATGATATTGTTCTTACAGCGTTCTCGCCGTTCCTCCTACACTAGATCATCGCTCGACTCCACTTTGAGCTCACCATGACCGATCTCGGTCCTCTCTATTACTTCCTTGGCATCTCTGTCACCTGCTCTTCTCATGGGCTCTTCCTTTCCCAGCGCCAGTACGCCATCGATCTCTTCCAGCGTGCGGACATGGCCGAATGTCATCCCACGGCCACTCCGGTCGACACTCGTGCTAAACACTTCGCTACCGATGGCTCACTCATCACCGATCCCTCTCAATACTAGAGTTTTGCTGGTGCTCTCCAATACCTCACCATAACACGACTCGACCTCACCTACGCCGTCTAGCAAGTGTACCTCTTCATGCATGCTCCGCGTGAACTTCACCTCGCAATACTTAAGCGTATCCTTCGCTACGTGAAGGGCACACTCTCCAGCGGGCTGCACCTCACCTCTAGCCCCATCGACTCTCTCACCGCGTACTCTGACGCGGACTGGGCAGGCTGCCCCGACTGTCGACGCTCCACGTCCGGCTACTGTGTCTTCCTTGATGACACTCTAGTCCCCTGGTTCTTAAAACGCCAAACTACAGTATCTCGGTCCAGCGTCGAAGTCGTGTACCGCGCCGTTGCCCACGCCATCGTCGAGTGTTGCTGGCTTCGCCAGCTTCTCTACGAGCTCCATGCACCTATCTTCTCTGCGATCGTCATTTACTGCGACAACGTCAGTGTCGTCTACATGACCGCCAACCCGGTTTATCATTGACGCATAAAGCACATAGAGATAGACATTCATTTTGTCCGTGACCAGGTCGTACTAGGACAGGTTTAGGTGCTTCATGTACCATTGGCGCACCAGTTCGCCGATATTATGATCAAAGGCCTCTCTACATCTTTGTTCACCAGTTTTCAATCCAGTCTCTGTATCCGTTCCTCTCCCGCTGCGACTGTGAGGGGTGTTAGACCACTGGATCACTAGACTGTATATATATAGACCTGATCCTTTTTTATAGAGTTGGAGTGTACACATTCTTGCAGTATCATCTGTATATTGTAGCCTTGGTGGAGCTCCCTCAATGTCTAACGGGTGAGATAATAGACCAGTAGTGAAGGCTTGTTGAATCATTTTTGAAGTACATCTGCCAAGATGATGAACAAATAAGGTGATAGCGGATCACCTTGGTGCACACCTATTTTGTATTGGATTTTCTGTCCTAGCTTGTCATTGATGAGGATTTGTGCTTGTCCCGAGCAGATGATGCATTTCATCCATTGTATCCATTTTTGTGGGAAACCTCTAGCATTTAGGAATGTGAATAGAGTCCCTGCTGACCGTGTCAAACGGTTTGTGGAAATCTAGCTTCAGTACCATCATCTTTTTCCTCCTCTTTAAAGCAAACCGAACCATTTCTGATGCCATGACAAAAATTTCTGCTATAGATCTTTTCTTCAGGAAGCCTGATTGCATTGGATCAATGAGGTTTGCAATTTTTAATTGTAGTCTATTAGTCATTACCTTGCATAAGAGCTTTGGCAGGCTATGCAGCGAAGAGATAGGTCTGAAATCCTTGATGGACATTGGTGATTGGACCTTTGGCAGCAGGGCTATATAAGATTGGTTGACGCCTGAAAGGTCGAGTTGGTTGTCATGGAAGCTCTTAAAAACTTCATGGAGATCAGGCCAAATGGTGTTGAAGAATTTTTTTTGTAGAACTCATTTGTGAATCCATCAGGTCCCGGACTTTTGTTTTTGGGTGCTTTAAAAACTGCTCTTGCGATCTCTTCTTTTGAGAAATTGGTGCAAAGATCATCAATCTCATGCCAAACAGGGTAAAGAAGAGGCAAAGAGAGCAACTCGATAGAGGGTGTTAATTCACTGAACAACTGCTTAAAGAAATTGGTTGCAATCTGAAGTTTGCTGTCGTCGTCAAAATATTCAATTCCGCTGTCAACCAGCATTTTGATACTGTTCTTTTGTTTATTTACTGTTTTCAACTGTGTGATAGAATCTTGTGTTTTCGTCTCCAAGGGTACAAAACTTGATTCGGGCTCGCCTTTGACATTTGAGAGTCAAGTGGCAGTTTAGTTCTTTGATAAGGTTCTGAATCTTTTGCCTGAGATAAAATTCCAATGCTGTAAGCTGTCACCACCCTTCTAACAGGTCCAGATATTCTAAGACAACCTTACTGGCTGACATCATGGTTGGCAAGTTTTTTCTCTTTTTGTTCCAAGCGATAATTCCTGCCCTTAGTCTTGTCAACTTAAGATTGAAACGAGCGATTGGGTTTAGAGGTCTTGTTCCTTTGGTCAAGCTCAATTGAACTAGGTTTTGAAATTCAGACATTCGCAGCCAATAATTTTCCAGACGAAAGACGTTTGTGTGTGTCCCGAGTGATAGGGGTTTCAGCCATAATTGGGATGTGATCCGAGGCGGTTGCTGTGAGTGCTTTAGCTGTTGCTCCGAGAAAACTTTGTGCCAAGTTTGCATTGACAAGGATTCTGTCAAGCTTTACTAATGTTGGATTTCTTTACTTATTTGACAAGTATACTTTTGATTGGGAATGTCAAGTAGAAGTAAATGTACAGATATTAAGAATGAGACCTATTGTATAGAGATCGGCCCTATATATACCAGTCTAATGGTTTAACACCTTCCACAGTCATAGCGGGAGAGTCACGGACGCAAAACTAGACCGAAAATTATGGAACAAATGTGCGGGCAGGCCTTTGGTCATGATGTCGGCGAACTGATGTGTTGACGGTATGTGTAGCACCCGAACGAGTCTGAGAGCGACCTTATCACAGACTAAATGAATGTTGATCTCGATGTGCTTCGTGCGATGATGATGAACCAGGTTGGCAGTCATGAAGACGGCACTCACATTATCGCAGTAGACAACTATCGCGGAGACGATGGATGTATGGAGTTTTTGGAGAAGCTGGCGAATCCAATAGCACTCGGCGATGACATGAGCAACGGCGCGATACTCGACTTCTGCGCTCGACCGGGACATCGTGGTTTAGGGCTTGGAAGACCAAGAGACGAAGGTGTCACCGAGGAAAATGCAGGAGTTGGATGTGGAGTGTCGGGAGTCAGGACAACCTATCCAGTCCGCGTCAGAGTACGCAGTGAGAAAGTCAATAGGGCTAGAGCTGAGGTGGAGGTCAATGTGCCCTTCACATAGCGAAGGATACGCTTGAGTAGCACAAGATGAGATTTGTGGGGAGCATGCATAAAGAGATACACTTGTTGAAACCGCATAAGTGAGGTCAGGTCGTGTGAGAGTCAAGTATTGTAGAGTCTCAGCAAGGCTCCGGTACTGGGAGAGGTCAGCGACAAGAAAGCCATCGGTGGTAGAGAACTTAGCACGAGTGTCGATGGAAGTTGCGGTAGAGTGACACTCGGCCATGCCCACACGCTGAAAGAGATGGATGGCATACTGGCGCTGGGATAGGAATAATCTGTGGGGAGAGCGTGTGACGGAGATGCCAAGGAAATGGTGCAGGGGACTGAGATCGGTCATGGCAAACTCCAAGTGGAGTCGTGTCATGATGTGCTGTAGGGTGAAGGGTGAGGATGCCATAAGAATAATGTCGTCGACATATAGAAGTAGATAGGCGGTGGCATCCTTGGTGTGAAAAACAAAAATGGATGTATCGGAAGTGGATGCCACAAAACCGAGTTGCCGAAGATAGGCGGCTAGCAATAGACGGTCTCCGCTAGATGATCGTGAAGAAATGCGTTCTTCACGTCAAGCTGGTGGATCGGCCAGAAGCACGATGCAGCGAGGGTAAGAACGATCCGGATAGCTGGTGGATCGTAGTCTATGCTGGGGCATTGGGAGAAGCCTCGAACTACCCAATGCGCCTTGTGACGAGCAAGGGATCCATCGGAGTGAAATTTATATTTGAAGATCCACTTGCCGGTGATAATGTTGGCACCGAGAGGATGAGGGACAAGGCGTCAGGTCTCGTTATCCATGAGTGCCTTGTACTCGTCAGCCATGGCGCGCGCTACTGAGAGTCGGCCAAAGTAGAATGGGGATTTGCCGGAATGGGTGAGATTGGCACAGTGGATTGTGGAGAATCCTTAGTGCTGGGTGGGATGAAGGGACCCGATTTGAGAACGGGTGACCATGTGAGAAGTGGTTGGGACGGGAGCGGCCGCGCAATCTGATGTCAACATCGGCCGTGTGGTGGAGTGGACAGGGGCAGAGGTGATAGCGGGACGAGGCCGACGACTGTAGGTCCGAAGGAGGGGCTGAACTGGGTCAACCGGGGCGACGACTGGCGCTAGGGTGGTGGAAGGTGAGGGAGCCGATGGAGGCCCGATCGACATGACAGGGACACGTAGAAGAATGGTGGAAGGTGAGGGAGCCGATGGAGGTTCGATCGGCACGGCAGGGACACGTAGAAGAATGGTGGAGTCGTTCAGTGGATCTTCGAAAACCACCAGAGTGGGCTACAAAGATGTAGCGGATGGTAAGGGGCAGGAGGGTACATTGTTGGTGAGGAGAAAGTCGAGATCACCAGAAAAAGGTACAGGGTTGATTAACCTGAAAGAAAAATATGACTCGTCAAAGACAACATGTTAAAAAATAATAATACGACGAGTGGAGACATCAGGACATCGATATCTCTTATAGAAGGAGAGATAGCCAATAAAGATATAGGCGGTGGAGCGTGGGACGAGTTTGTGAGGTAGTCGCTGTCATATTAGGATAGTAAAAACACCTAAAAACACATATAGAAATAGCATTTTATATATAGAAATAGCATTTTTACAACTGCGTGACCAAACAAGCATGAAAACAGCAGACTTGCCAATACTGCTCAATGAGGTTTTTAGGGTGTTCATACAGAGTACTGTCATGATAGCATAGTCAACAGAAACAGGACATAAATGAGGATATCCAGTGGATGCAGAAAACACAAATACATACATAACTCATCCTCTAGTTCCTCTTTTACCATGGGGGTCTGTATTTATACTATTCCATGGTTGATACAAGCAATCGTACGTTTAGTAGGCCCTCCCTGATATTCCTGCTAGAAAATAGTAAAGAACGCTTGCAAGCATATGAAGCACTTGTTATGGCCTCTAACTAGTAACTGCAACTCACTTGAAAATCGTACCTAACATGATACAACAAAGTTGTTGACAGTAAAAATAGCTCCATGTGGCCTACTGGAAGTAATGAAGCAGCTTACCCGTATGTGCAGAATGCAAGTAGTACATCACTAGTATGAATGAGTTAAGTAGAATACCTAGCGGCAAAAGGGTTGCTGTAATCCCTGCAGAACTGAAACATAATTGACAGAAACTGATTCCCATCAAATCAACTAACAACAACAATAATAGAGTGCCTATATACATCTAATAATAATAATAGAGACCATATATTAGCCACCTAAAACCAGACGACAGAACGTTTGCCCCGACGGTGGAGCTCCAGAAGAAGCTAGAGGGCCCCCTCGGCCAGAACAGCCACGACATCATCGCCTTCTCTCTCCCTCCCTGCAGGCTTAGGCTCTAGTGGTGATCAGTGCAGGGAAATGGAGATTCCCCTTGTCGCTGCCGCCGCCGCCCAACTCCTCTACTCACAAATCAGCATCCATCAACCAAAGATTATTTTTTTCTTCTTTTGACTTCGTTCATCACTACTCATCCTCATCCATCAGTTGACAAACCAGAACCATTGTTCACCATTAGGAGAAGAAGGTTTACATGTATGCATGATCCAGGCCAGAATAGAATACAAACCAAAACCAACGCACCATGGACTAATAATCTGCTCATCTTTGGGCCGAACTCAATGTTACCGAACCGTCTGTCATGTATAAAGCAAATTCAATGTTCATGCACTGGCTGTCATGTAGTAGTACAAAACAAACATTACCAAATGGAGGCAGCTTAAAATTGCTTGCCCATCAAACAAAATCCATCCACCACTTAATATTTCCTAGTACAACACCTCTGCCACCTTTACTACTAACTCTGATTGATTGGTCGATGCAAACTCAACCAACCTACGTACTCCCATGATTCTTAGGATTCCATGCCACTCCACTCAGATGTTACTTCAGCCTTCTGGACACAGAACTAGCTTCACATGCTCTGCCGTAATTGCTTCCTTCCATCCTACAAAACACATACATGACCATTATGAGGCATGATTCCAGCTAAATAAGGAAGAACCGCCATAAACTTTGCTAATTCCAAAGGCACCAAATATTTCTATTTTGTCCGTTTAATTGTAATACCACACATAAATAACAGACAAGGATGGACATGTCTAATTCCTTTCCTTACAAGGAACAGAATAATCTTGCATAAAATACTTCTCATTCAGATGGCTTCCTGCGATTTTCAGTCATCACACATAAACCACTCTATTCAATAACCAGGTCCAGCTATTAAGACACTAAAAGGCACCTGGATTGGATAAAACTAGTTGGAAATGTATAGTTTTCACCTCCCTTTTTATGGTATGCAATTGGAATAACAAGTAGTAATGGAAAAAAAACAAATCAAAGGTAACAGTCAGCATCAATTGGAAAACAAGGAAGTGGAACAACCACTAGCAATTAAAAAAAATAAAAGATGGAACAACCAGTAGCAATTAACAAAAGTGGAAGAACCAGTAGGATAGTTACTTTGAGAAAGAAAGGCAGCTGCTTCTTTACTGGAAAACATGGTGCCTCGTAAGCCTCCACCTTCTGCCAACCCTGCATTGCAGCAGCTTGAAAAACTGCTTCCATCTATCATAACTGTTGGAGTAATATTAACATCAACATCATTATGAGCAGTGTATCCATTTCCATCTTCTCCATGGCTAACTGGTTGCATCGCCTCCGTTACAGGATGGTTGCCAATACTCAATTGAGAAGCAGGAGTTGGGTTTTCCTTGGAACACTGGATACCCTGCAAACATTCCCTGCCGTCTTCAATGGCAACACTTATGGATCCTATTAATAAACTGGACTTTTTGTTCAGAACAATCTCTTGCCCATCATCTATATTCAACTCATCTTTTTGGCTGTTTTCTTCAATCTCAGTTCGCACTTTCCATGCCCATGTTTTGTTTCTATTTGACACTGTACTGACATTTGGACCCCTGTAATGTGAATGCCTTGCTAAAGCTGGATGCTTTGAACCAATTGCAGAAACAGAGGAAGAGCTATTTTGGGCAAGGTTTTCTGTTCTGCCTAGACGATGCCTTGAAAAGGCTTGTTGACTTAAAACAACACCTGAATTCACTTCATGGCCTTGATCATGAATGTCATATTCTACATATAAGTTGACAGAACTATTGTTATCTTCTGAAGCAACTGGAGTTGGCAAACAAAGATACTGTGGATCTTCTTGTTGGCCAGGATCTGAAGTGGCCTTAAGACTAAGTATTCCAGAAGAATCTGTTGCGCCATCCACAATTCCAGGTAAACGGTCTGTGCCATCCTCATCCTTGAAGTCTTTCAGTCTCTGTTCTTTCTGCCTCAGTTTCTTCATCCGTTTCCTTTCTATCAGTTCAGCTTGCCTTCAATACATAGAACACAAATTTCCTTGTAAGTTTCATCTCAAAGTTTTATTAAATAATGCTGCATTGATACAAATAACAAGCTGGTAAATAGTGGTTCACAGTTTATAGAAATTACAATCATCCAAGGTATTAAGCACTAACCTTTTCTGAGCAGCTTCCTCTTCCTCCACAAGCAACTTCTGGCATCTTAATGCTTCAGCAGCCTTATCAGCAGACCATGCTTCGACCTGATGTTGAATGTACAGTCACACTATAAAAACTGAATGTAAATGCAAACCATATTTTGCATATTTTAGTGAAATCTTACCAGTTTTTGTTCAAGCATGTAACTAGTGCATGCAACAGCATTTTTCAACTCAGTTGCAACTTTGTCTGCCTCTCCATTAAATATAAACTTTTGTATACATGCAGTTGGGTTAGTACAGAGAAACGTATTCTCACTTGCTTCATCGAGCATGCTAAATAGTTCATTCGATGATACAGGTAGCCTCGAATCCATTGTTTCAATTAGGTCCTATAGTGGGTATAAAATGAAGCTTAGATAACAGGTTTATATGGTAGAGCAGGGTTAAGTTAGGTCAAAAACCTTACCAGAAGTTGATTGCCAGCTCTGGCATATGCGGTCGGTAATGAAGGATACCCCGGCTTACAAGTCCATGAGGATAGTGCTGTTAAAACAGAAGGACCATTGACACCCTGAAAATGAATTTATATTCCAACATTAGATCACTGTTTATGATCAACACACTGATCCAGAGACATTAAACATATTTTCTGGAGGTACCAAATCTACAATTACCTCTATATCCACATCTGCCAAGGACAAAATTGTTTTGGCCAGATCCAACGTAAGCTGTAGAGTATGACAAATAAATTCCATGATGTGAGAAACAGTTTTAAGTCCATCGCATAATTAATTATGCCATCTATATAAGGAGTTGTTACTCGACATGCATAGGGACTAGACTAGCATAGATATACTTCATGGTGTGTCAAGATTTTTTTTAATTTAAAAAAACAGAAACTAGACAGAAGAATTTTATGTGACAATGACATGTTCTTCCACGTGGAAAGTATAAGAAAGCATTTAATAGTCAACGAACCTAGAATGAGTGAAAAATTACTCTGCTTAATAAATAATATGGTGATTCAACTTAATAGGAGACGATGACGTAAAATAAGCATTTCACTCAAAAACAACTTACTTTGTCCCAGAATGCAGCAATATTGTCTCTATTCTTGAGGAAATCCTACAGAATGTTGACAAATATGTCATGGCAATGAATGACTGAATGTTAACAAGTAGAAGCTTAAATAGAAAGAAAGTTTAATATGCTAGTTACTTGTAGTGACATGTCCATGCATGTTATGTATATACAATGATTGTGTATGAACACCTGTTTTATAGGATCGCACAAAATTGAAGGGAAGAAATAAAAGAACAACCTTTTCAATTTGGAGAGTTCGGCGGTGAACACGGGTATGGCGCCTATAGTTGATTGAGGAGCAAAATTCCCTGGAACACTTGGTACACTTGTGCAACTGTAGCCTGGGAGGAGAAAACAATGGCCATCCTGGAAGATCTGCGACAGGGGAGGATCTAACGTTGGGCATTGCCGAACGCCCCCAAATTCTGTTTGCAAACACAGGCTAGTATATATTGATTAGTACCATACCACGCACCAAGGAAAGAAATCCAGAAGAAATCCCGAATCGGGATATGGGCTAGTAGAGTGTTACGCAGGAGGAGGGAGGAGGGGGGGGGGGGGGGATTTCGGAGAAGAGTGAATACCTTGAATTCGAAGATCGAACCGAGATGGAGGCTGGTGGAAGAGTTGGAGGCAAGGGGAGGGTAGGGCGGGATATGGAAGGAGAGGATCAGAGGAGGTTCCTCCGTCGCTCCGGGTGTGGCGGCGGCGCTCGATCCCGGCAGATCGTCCCGGGCGGCGCGGTAGCCAGGGGCAGAGGTTGGGGGAGGTGAGTGGCGACCGTACCGTAGCTTCGCTGAGCGGGCCATATATATTTGTTGGGGAAGTTATAATCTCGTTTTTCACGGTACATTGGTGACTGGGAATGTTTTTTTATAATACATGCAAAAATATTACTACAACAAATTTGTAATTTGTCCTCAATATCTTATCAATTAATCTTCATGGTTGGAGTATCCTATATATTTAGTGGATACTTATTCAAATATTTTATACGCACAAACTTTCTATGCGTAAACTTTGTGCAAATAAAGTTTTTTATTCGAGCAGATAGTTTTCTGGTAAGTGATTTTTTATTTCAGTACAAATTTTCTGAGTAATGAAAGTTTCTAGATATAAATATTTTATTCATGTACAACATTTTTTAAGAATAGATCTTTTAATTATGTATACATTTTTTGGTATATATTTTGATATCGTTGATCCTTAGTAACTCTTTCTAGAAAAATTAGTGCATATTTATTCAAGCAAAAAAATCTTGAACAAGAGTTACATTTTTTTTCAAGAGAGGAATGGGTATTTTTGTCGTTTCTCGTTTGGGTGTGTTTCTAGGGCGTGGGGGCTCGTAATACATAGAAATAGAGGATTAAGAAGTGTTTGTCCGTACAATACCGCTTAATTTGTCCTTGAACTTAAAAACGAGCCTTTTTTTTACATAGAGATGAAAAAGGTTGTTTTACATGCTTTCTATATGAGCACGCATATGCAATCTTCAAGATTAAAAATTGGAGCAACAGTTATAACGCTAGTTAAACAAATTACAATGACAGTAGCACAAAGAGATTTGTTGGTGTGCTTGACACGCTTTGAGTACCGTAGATCCTATCCTTAATTATGTATGTACATGCTAATCCAAGATTTCCGAGATTTAGTTGCTGCCTTCGCCATGGCGTGCAAAATGTCAAGCGATCTCCAGTCGGCGTCGCACGTGATCGCCGGCCGCCGCTTCCGGTCCAGGCTGCAGCACCGCAGCGCCAGCCGGAGCAGCCGCTCAGCCTGCACCTCCGGCCAGCTCCCGGCGGAGGCGTCCAGCACGCAGTGCACGGCGTCCATCTTGACGCCCTCATGCACCTGGTCGGCGATGTTGAGGTCGAGCGGGCCGGTGAGCACCTGGAGGAGGACGACACCGAAGGCGTAGACGTCGGACTCGGCGGTGAGCTCGCCGGTCATGAAGAAGACGGGGTCCATGTAGCCCGTGGTGCCCATGGGGTTGGTGCGGCGGCAGATGGTGCCCTCCTCCAGCGGCTTCATGTGCACCGTGCGCGCGGTGCCGAAGTCGCCCAGGCGGCTGACGTTGCCGGCGTCGAGGAGGATGTTGGTGAGCTTGAGGTCGGCGTGGATGATGGCGTGGGGGCGGCAGGAGTGGAGGTAGGCCAGTGCGGAGCGCTGCTCGGCGAGGATCCTGACGCGGTCCTTCCATGAGAGGCCATTGGAGTCGGAGAGCCTGTCGAGGAGGGTGCCATTGGGGAGATGCTCGTACACCAGGCAGCACGACTCCGGGCAAACGCCGATGAGCTTCACTATGTGTGGGTGTTCGATTCTGCTCAGCACCACAACCTGCACCAATAATTTCCATATATATAAGATTTTAATTATTACTCCCGTATTTAAATATATTATTTTGCTAACTTTATTAGTCAAATTTTTAAAATTTTAATCATTAGTAGCTCTCAAAATATTTACTTTGAAAATATAAAAGATTTTTAGATATTATCGTTATATTCTAATAAAATAATAGTCATCAAAGATAAAATCACGGTGTTATATACCTAACGTATATGTATGACAATATAATATATATGTTAAGATGCATCTTAATTGCTTCAACAAATTAAGTATTTACCTCCTGCTTGTACTCTGGGAAACCTTGTCTGCCATGGGGTCTCAGTAGCTTGATGGCCACTGGCACGCCTTCTAGTTTTCCTTTGTACACTGGCCCATAGCCTCCTTCACCTATCAGGTTTCTTGAGTAGAACTTGTCCGTTGCTTCACTGATCTTCGATATGGAGAACCGTGAAATATGTTCAGGAAGTTGCAGCTCTGGGTATCTTGGTGTTGATAAGCTCTTTTCCTTCTTCAGTGAAGCACCAGCCTTTTGCCTAGGTGACAAGATGCTTTTTTCATGATCCTCCTCCTGCAGCTCTTTCAGTTTCCTTTGGAGTTTTTCTATTTCTTCCTGCCAACAACAATTAATGTGGAGTTTTCATAGATATGTAAGTATGCTGTTATGTCCATAATTAGACAGGGTTCTGCTGTTTCTGTTTTCAAACTGAATATAAGCAGAGAAATGAAGGTCATATCATGCAGCTTTTACCGTCAGTTCTTCAGCTCTTTCAGTTATACTTCTGAAACTCTGTATCTCATCAGTTTGCTGCGCAGCCTCTTCGGAGAAATGCTCCGCCTCCTCATAAGAATTTGATCCCCCTGTATCTATGATCTCCTCATCCTCTGTTTCAGCTTCCTGTCCATCACACTACATAAAGCAAATCAGCTTATTATATTTACAAAAACAGCAGCTTTCAGAACTTAACTTGTAAGTAATGACTGTAATGTGTTCTCAGAAAAAAATCGTAAGTAACACCACAACATTATCGCTAAATATAGTTATTGTGAAAATCAGCAAGGGTAAACATTATTACAAGCAGTGTGAATCTAAATTATCAATATTTCCTGTTGTGTGGGCAAACTTGAAAAAAATAGGCATAAGTTTTGTGCTAGCGCTCATGTTCTAATAATTATCTTAAAATGCGAAATTAAGGAAAATGGGCATACCGTTGCTAATTCATCAGCACCATCCATTTGAACAACCCCATCACCATAAATGATTTCGTCAGCCTGAAGTGAAAGTGTGAAACATATCCGAGAATACATCGCAAATTATTATTGAAAATCTGAACCAAGATTATAGACTTGTGATCACTGACTTCATATGTGCAATGCTTTGCTAGGAATCCACTTACAAAATCACTTGTTGGTGTTATGTAGCCATTCGAATCATCGCTCAGCTCATGTATAGATGCCAAAGATTCAGGACTCCCTCCATATCCAATGCTTCCAGTACTCTCCAGATGATCATTGCTGCATCTTAGAATGATCTCATACATGAACTTGTTGCTAGATTTGATTCAATATTGCTGCGGGTGTTGACTATGGATTTTGGAGAATATCTCAACACTATACCTAGTAGAAATGTGCTTTCCATTGATAACCACCCAAACCTGACAGCATTCGCGAAGCATCGCTTCCTTTGACATTCTCCTGCATAATACCCCGGTTTAGCACGTGCTAGGGGACCATTAGTTTGGTTTTTTCTTATACAGATTGTACATAGAGCAATATATGGTTCTCTTCTGAATGATGAAATGGAAATTCTCTGTATAAAATTTGGGGTCTAACCTTGAACCGATGACAATTCTCTTAATTTTGAGCTTCTTTATCAGGTTCACAACACCAGCAAGAACATCATCATGTGAAAGGTAATGTGCCCTAACCTGTATGGACACATGACTGTTTAGATAACATGATTTCTGTTTTTCTGCCAAATAGCTATCTTGTCACGCTTTTTTTTTCTGGGTTCAACTGTCAATATCATTAAAATCAGCTATTCACCTTGTGGTACTGGTAGCCTATGCTAATTCATGATTGCATATATGGGGTTCAAATACAAATAGTAACCCAAGGCAGAGTTCCAGTGTATACAACTGAACTCATTTCCACACCCTTTCAGGAAGGACCACAAGATGACATTCTTATGTACTAGTTTATGAATTTACTATATGTTTGGAAACAAAAAAAAAGCACTTTCTACATGTCAGATGAGTGGGATGCTTATTATAACCTGACATATGATTCAAACTAAACATCTTAGGATAAATTAGTGTTACCTTTCTTGTGCCACAATGGTTTTTGTATCGTGATAACATCTTGACCATCGCATCCGTTTCTTTGGTTCTATGCATCTCCTTCTCCTTTTCATCTGCAAACTTGTATAGAACTTTGCCACCCACTGCAGTTGTTGGAAAGGAGCAAATTATTGTTCATACAGCACATGACAATCCGGATATGCTATTCTGTATTGCTGTTAGCTTTTATGTTCACCAAGGATAGCTATTTTATGGCAAAATTTTATGCTTATAAACTTTACAATCCACTCTAGCTGTGCTTTGTGCATTTCGCAAAATAACAAGAGAGCATAGAAGCCAGCGTTTTACACAGTGAAGTCATAAGTAAGGATAGCTTCCCTTTACCCTACTGATAGGAAGATGGCTATGAATCAACAATTTTTTCTTTTTGTAGGATTGAATGGTGTAGCACTCTCTATTTAACACAGTTGAAAGATAAATTGCATCAGCATGGGTGATCCTTAGTGTTGTACAATGGATGGAAATAAATTTATCTGAACAAGTAGGAAGATCTTACTGAAGGGCATCCACTTGGAAGGCCAGTGAACATGAACAATAACTATAGTGGCCCTTGGGAACCTTGCAGCAGCCCACAGGATGTTAGCCTTCTCCTTCTTGGAGTTCTTCCCAACTGCGATATGAATCTCTTCCTCCATCTTTTCTTGATCTCTTCTACATCAGGAACTAAAATCAAATTGTGGTTCTGATTTTGCTGAACATCTGGTTCAACAGCAGAAGCAAACCAGGCTTGAAAGGAAGAAGATAAGAGTATATCTGAAAGTAATCCAAAAGAAAGGGGAAGTAAAAGTACCTTATTGTGGTGCACCACTTTTCATCAACTTCACTTGATGGTGGTATCTATATCAATACAATCAACTTCATGGTATTCTTAAAACTAGAAAGCATCAGTTGAAAGAAGGGCCAAAAGGGGAGAGAGGCAGCCAGGGGTTTTAAAACTTGGTTTTGCATGGTGTTGGGTTTCAACTACTTCATGGTACAGTGGTATCCAGCAGAAGTATCTGGCTGTGGGTCCAAAATGTAGTCCAATCAGAAAATTACACCACCTCCAACTTGGCAGCACTGTTTTGCCTTTTCAGTACTCTTTTTTTTAAAAAAAGAATAAAAATATAACTTCTAGCTTCTGCGCTAAGTAAGAATGCACAGTCATATTTGTGGACACCATATCAATGGTGTTTCCCCACCCTTCAGTAATCAGTACTCAGTAGCCACTAACTCCTGCTGCATACTTGGTTAGCAAACCGGCAGGTTCATTTAGAATTTTAGAACAGTAAATGATAGGAGATACCGTAATCCAATCAAATGTTTCTTTTTTAATTTGATCTTTTAAGCTGAATTCATCATTTGACAATCATTTGTAATTTGTAAATATTGTCATGGTGTGCCTGTTTCTTCGTCAGATACAAACATGAATTTTGATATGATATTGTTTCAGCTGAGGGTTCCGAGTTTTCCAAGAAATTCCCTCGATAGGCGACTGACTTAGGAAGATTTAGGAAGATTAATAGTGAAGTCTTCTAAGTTCTATCTCCCTGGCTTGTCGGCAATATAATGCAGCTAAGCACGTCTAAGGGTTACTTTCAAGTTGCAGAAGAAGAATTGTCTAGTTCGGAGAATGGATGCAAGCTTTGAATTCTGGTGTGCATTTGTTGAATGCCTGAATGGTCACTCGACATTTGGCCATTGTCCTTCTCTTCTTTCCTTGGACGTTGCTTTCAAAGAATTCTTGATCCCCAGGCTGTCAACATAGTAATGCAAATCAAGACATGTCATTAAAGCGATATGAACAACATATACCAGCATCATTCTTTTTTGCATGAGTTAAGATTGAGGTTTGCATTGCAATCTCCACAGCAAGGAGGTACAGTTTCTTCCTGATCTCTCACTTCAGACGATCCCAGTTGATTCGTCACACATTATTCTTACTGTAAATCTCTAAGCAGATTAGTGTTCACAGTTTGGTCAGACAAATCGGAGTATGACAAGGCAACCTCTTACTAATATTTTTCAGCAAATTGCATACTCTTTTTATTCTAAAATATAAATACTAAACTATAAATCTAAATAGAATCTGTTAAAATTAGTGAAATTGTAGTATTATATTGTGTCTTATATTCTTATATTTATTTTAGGACGATGTGTTTAATTCAGTATTAGATTTTTATATTTTAGGATAGATGGACTTATATTTCAAAAAGAAAGTTTTGTTCTATGCGATGACTTTGTGTATCAACCTAACCTGATTGCAGATCACTATGATTTCATCGTAACCTCAGCTAGTTTTGCACAATTCAATTATGGTTGTTTCAAAGTCAAGTTAGACATTATGACACAAAACAGGTTAGACATTATTCAATCAGAATGCTTACATCACATAAACATGATAACAAACATGATAACATTATTGTTAGACTTGTATATATATATATAGACCCAACCTCTTTTATAAAAAACGGAGTCTCAGTCTCACTGTATACTACACTTCTGTATGGTATCAGAGCGGGTTTTAACATCCTCGGCGCTAGCAACCCTCTTGCCGATGAGCCGATACTTCCTCCCTGTCACATACCTTCTCCTCTGCCTTTTTCGCCTCGGTTCTTATTCCCATCATCTCCTTCGCAGACGGTCTTTCTCCTCCTCCACCGTCTACTCGTCTTTTTCCACCACGTGACAAGGTGTTAACGCTAGAATTTGATTTAGCCTATAAACAGGATCGGCCGATGGAAATACTGATCGGCTCGTAGGATAAAGCCGATCGGTACTGTAGAGAAGCCGATCAAATTAGTAGAAGATTGGATCAGTTTGAGGACAAGGAATTATTCGATGGGGTTAGGTCTAAGAAGCCTAAGGAGAGATTAGAAAATGATCGGCTTGAGTGAAAGGAGGTCTGATTGCTACAGGAAGGAAGCCGATCAGGTGGAGCAAGGAAAAGTTCGGTCTAAAAATAGAAGATTATCTAAATAAAACTGAGTTTGTGAAAGAGCCATGGGGTTCATGGTAGGGTATTATCTTTAGTTTAAGATTGTATCCTATATGGTTAGGAAGCCTTGGTTAGCTTAGTTAACTGTTTTAGAGATATTTTTTTGTTATTTTTGTTAAGAGATAACGTCCGATGGTGGTTGTAAATGTGTCGGACTCTGTAAATCCAGGGTATAAATATAGGCCCGTGAAAACATGTGAAAAATCTCTCGATCAATATATAACTTCGGCGCATCGCCATCTTAGTTTATCTAGGTATTTACCGGCGGGTTTTGGCTCTCAACACGGGGCTGCATCGATTAAGTTCGATCTCCGGTAAAAGGGTAAGTCCTATCACTATCCTAGTATATTTTGTTCTGTCTAAGACTATCGTTTAAGTTCGAACTCTTAGTTAGATCAGGTGTACCGCATCACGTCCGTGCAAGATCTATCGGCCTATCAAACTCCCTCCGCCGTCGTCAGTCTCTTGCTGCATCAGTTAGGTCCGACCTATGAGTTTACCGACGGAGGATTGAGTTTTATGTCTATAGATCTCTCTACGGTGTTTCATCGGAGTGAGTAGCCGATGAGTTATCCTAAACGTAGGTCCCCATCGTTGTGCGGCCGATGGGTTTAGATGTAGGACCGCATCAGGCGTTAGGCTTATAGGTAGCCGATGGCATCTCTCCTACCTCGTCGTCATGTTCGGTCCGAGCCCCCGCCGTCTCGGTATCGTTAGCCTCCGCCCTCATACTGTCTTGGTTAGGTCCGATCTATCGAGGCTGGCCCTAACGGTGTCGTTACTGCTGTTGCTCGCCCGCGTGGTCTCGTGGGGGATCGGCTCCCGCTTCGTGTATCGGATGCGGGTAACGCTATCGGCTCTTTGGTTGATAGGCCCTTTAGTGTGTTACATATGTCTATCTCTCGGCTTTTCAGTCGATATGCTAGCATTCTCGTCTCTATCAAAATCCAGCCGATAGGGAGAGTCGGGCAGGCCTTTCGGCCGACCGACGTACATATCTTATCCCATCTCCTTGTTAATTGTAGGATCAAATTGATTGGCACGCTCATGAACCTCGAGGCTTAAGGACCTGCACTAGAATTAAACAGACCTTCCAGGCCTTCGCGTGACCAAGCCGTCGTCTTTCCCCGATCGCGGGATTTTTGGCAGTGAGCACAAGGAGACGGCCTTCATCCACCTTCCCATCTCGTTCAGACTCACCTTCATTTTCGCCTTGCTTCAGCCATCTTCCCTTCTTCCTATGCCGGCGCACATCTGTGCTCGTGGTCTCCATCGGCTGGACCCGTCCGTCCTTCATCGGCTGGAACACTCTATCGGTTCCCGCTCTTTCGACATGCTCACCTGCTCCCGGACACGAAACCTCTCCACTCGCGTCCACGCCACTCCGACGCGTCCATGTGTCCACGGACACAAATTCCTGTTTCCCGGACGTGAACTTCTTTTCTTCGCACCCGTGACTTCTCCCGTTTTCTGGGTCCGCCCCACTCAGTTGCATCCATGTGTCCATGGACGCAAAACCTTACTTCACGGACGCGAACCCCCTTGTGCCCATGACCCACCTACTCTCGCGCGCCCGTGACCTATCTACTCTACCTACTCCACCTACTCTGTCTCTACCTACTCCACTCACTCTGCCACCTACTTTTATCGGCTACGCATCGGTCCACATCGGACACCCGCCTCTCTCCATCGGCTTATCATGTCCTGCTACTCTCTCACCATGACCACCGAATTGACTCTTGGTTTCGGCACTCTGCAGTCGCTAGATCCCTTCAGGCCATCGACGCTCTTGACAGTAACTCAGGCACCCCTCCGCCGATGTTCACACCACCCTACGCCATCGTCAACGTGAAATCTCACGTTCCTATTTTCCTTGACCTCAGCGCTAACTATTTCAAGTGGGTTTTCTTCTTTAAATCCTTTTGTGGAAAGTTTGGCCTTTGCTTCCACATCGAT